>JASAMZ010006887.1:0-18162 GCA_030248115.1 Linhomoeus sp. GSCO2_2 | reverse complement strand
CTAACACAAGTTTCGGCTACATATGGCAGCACCACTCCTAATTGCAGGTATTCTGATCAAAAGCTATACAGTTTCAGTCTGAAATCTGTGCAGATGTGCGCAAAAATGTGTCAACAACGCAGAATTTTGGTGAAATTTTGGCACTCCTGAGGGGTCGAGTTAATAAGCGCCCCCCCTCGAATAAGCGCCCCCCTCCAATAAGCGCCCCCCCTAGAGGTAGGTTGAAAAAATAAGCGCCCAGGGCGCTTATTGGAGGATTTACGGTATGTCACATATGTTACTTCGATGCCCCGGACGGACGGACGGACACACACACACACACACAGACAGACAGACAGACAGACAGACAGACAGACAGACAGACAGACATTGTCAACCGTATATATATGTCACAGGCGATGGCCGTCTTCAGGCGATAGCCGTCTAGACGGCTATCGCCTGGTCGATCAGGCCGCGGCCGTCTAGACGGCAATCGCCTGATGCGTCAGGCCGTGGCCGTCTAGACGGCGATCGCCTGATGCGTCAGGCGATGACCGTCTTTTCTTTCTCTGTATTAGTTTTGGACACAGTATATTCCTTCAAGTTCAGGCTATGCTTAGGCTCGCCCTGCGCCCACAGTTCACAAGAGTCAGTCGGCGTCGCAGTCCGGCGGGTCGAAGCTTAGGCTTAACGCGCCCGGCGACCAATTTCAGGGCGCGCGGAGCGCGCCCTGAAGTTGGTGGTCACGCTAAGCCTCAGCTGAGACCCGCCAGGCGCGACGCCGGCTGAGTTTTAGTGCAAACCGCAAGCGGACTAAACACTCCTCCATTTTACTTCACCTCCTGCTCAGGCTTGCTGTGCCCTTTCCCTGCTAGCGCTGGCGACAGCTTTCACTTTGAAGACGGCTTTTGACTGGTCCATCAGGCGCTAGCCGTCTTTTCGAGCAGAAGACGGCCATCGCCTGACGCACCAGGCGATGGCCGTCTTTTCCCCGAGAAGACGGCCGCGGCCTGATCGATACAGGCGATAGCCGTCTAGATGACAATCGCCTGAAGACGGCTACTGACTGCAACATATCCACCTCGCCGCGCTGAGGCGCGGCGAAACAAGCTTTGTCTAAAAACTGTGGCACCACGTTGGCATCAGTGTAAACTTTAGAGCGTGTGCGCGATAATGTGCACTGGATAGTGAAGTGCCGCTAGACATTTAGCCGACAATTTGGTGGGGTTTCCTCTGTCTCTTGGGATTTGTTCTCGTGCACCCTGATCCACATATGGATCAGAAAATTCGCCGCAGGCACACTTTGCGCTTATAATTGTGGTGACTGATCCATAAATGGATCAGAGAAATTCGCCGCAGGCACACAGTGCAATAAAAGCGTCTAAATGAGACGACGCCCTATTGAAAAGGGTATAAATGGGACGACGCCCTATTGTAAAAGGCATAAATGGGACGACGCCCTATTCTTTTGGGCTTAGGGCCAAAAATTGTCGAAATTTGGGAATTTTAACAATACCCTTGAAAATATCCCTAACTTCGTCAATTATAAAATTTGAAACTATTTGTTAAATACTTGGCAGACTATGTTCGATACATCCGTGCAAAGAACTTTGAAATTTAAGCTGTTTGAAATTGTCGAAATTTGGGGATTTCAACAAAACCCTTGAAAAAAATCCCAAATTTCGTTAATTATAAAATCGTAAACTATTTGTTAAATACTTGGCAGACTATGCTCGATACATCCGTGCAAAAAAGTTTTCAAATTTAAGCTGTTTGAAATTGTTAAAATTTGGGAATTTTAACAAAACCCTTGAAAATATCCCTAATTTCGTTAATTACAAAATCTGAAACTGTTTGCTAAATACTTGGCAGACAATGCCCGACACAACCATGTGAAGAAATTTTGAAATTGAAGCTTTTTGAAATTGTGTATATTTGGCAATTCTGACACAAACCTTGAAATATCCCTAAATTCGTTAATTATAAAATCTGAAACTATTTGCTAAATACTTGGTAGACTATGCCCGACACAACCATGTAAAGAAAATTTATAATTTACGCCGTTTGAAGTTGTCGAAATTTGGGAATTTTGGCAATACCCTTGAAAATATACCTAATTTCATTAATTATAAAATCTGAAACTGTTTGATAAATACTTGGCAGACTATCCTCGACACATCCGTGAAAAGAAATTTTGAAATTTAAGCCGTTTGAAATTGTCGAAATTTGGGGATTTTGACAAAATCCTTAAAAATATCCTAAATTTCGTTAATTATACTTGCTGAAACTATTTGATAAATACTTGGCTGACTATGCTCGCTACATCGGTGCAAAGAAGTTTTGAAATTTAAGTTGTTTGAATTTGTCGAAATTTGGGAATTTTGACAAAAACCTTGAAAATATCCCTAATTTTCGTGAATTCCAAAATCCTAAACTATGTCACAAATTCATCGCGTCTTATGCCCTTTCCATTTCAGCAAAAACTTTGCCGATACGACTTGTAAATAAAAGTGTCATTTTTGACATTTTCATATTTTAATTGTAAATATCTCGAAATAGCGAAATTAGCAACAGAAACGGACAACGGCACGTTACTCAGCGCATTCGACTCCATCGGGTGGCACTAACCGTCATGTCTAGTTTTGTGACACAGACAGACACACACACAGAAACGCGAACGGACAATAGCGTCCGTATATATGTTGCAGTCAGTAGCCGTCTTCAGGCGATAGCCGTCTAGACGGCTATCGCCTGGTCGATCAGGCCGCGGCCGTCTTCTCGGGGAAAAGACGGCCATCGCCTGGTGCGTCAGGCGATGGCCGTCTTCTGCTCGAAAAGACGGCTATCGCCTGATAGACCAGTCAACAGCCGTCTTCAAAATGAAAACTGTCGCCAGCGCTAGCAGGGAAGGGACACAGCAGGCCTGAGCAGGAGGTGAAGTAAATGGAGGAGTGTTTATTCCACTTACAGTTTGCACTAAAACTCGGCCGGCGTCGCGCCTGCCCGCCCGCCAGACTGCGACGCCGACAGACTCTTGTGAACTGTGGGCGCAGGGCGAGCCTAAGCATAGCCTGAACTGGAAGGAATATACTGTGTCCGAAACTAATACAGAGAAAGAAAAGACGGCCATCGCCTGACGCATCAGGCGATTGCCGTCTAGACGGCCGCGGCCTGACGCAGCAGGCGATTGCCGTCTAGACGGCCGCGGCCTGATCGACCAGGCGACAGCCGTCTAGACGGCTATCGCCTGAAGACGGCCATCGCCTGTGACATATATATACGGATGACAATGTCTGTCTGTCTGTCTGTCTGTCCGTCCGTCCGTGGCACCGAAGTAAAACATGTGACATATGTGGTCAAGTAAAGTCAAGGTCGCTGAGTATGGATCCAATGTCCGTTTCTGTTGCTAATTTCGCATTTTCGAGATATTCACAATTAAAATTCAAAAATGTCGAAAATCGACTTTTTCACCCGATGAGCTAGCCGCGAAATTTCTTCAGGAATGGGAAGAGCATAGACCGCCGATAATTTGTAACACAAAAGAAATTTTTTGTCAATGTGGAATTTGATAGAAATACGCAATTGTTTGTAGCAATGCCATAAATTGACAAAAACAGAACGTCATTTATTGATGAATGTGAATGCACAAACTGAAAGGTTGTAAGCCAATAAGAATTTGTGGCATAGTTTGTCGGTTTCGAAAAATTGCAATTTGGAGATATTTACAATTAAAATATGAAAATGTCAAAAATCGACTTTTTCGCGTGATGAGCTAGCAGCCAAATTTCTTCAGAAATGGAAAGAGCATAGGCCGTGGGAAATTTGTAACACAAGAGAAATTTTTTCAAATGTTTAATTTCATAGAAATACGCAATTATTTGTCAAAATTTCATAAAACGATAAAAAAAAGAACGTCATTTATTGACGAATGTGAATGTAGAAATTGAAAGGCAGTAAGCCAATAAAAATTTGTGACGTGGTCCTACAGTTTTGAAATATTGCATCTTAGAGATATTTGCAATTAAAATATAAAAATGTCGAAAATCGACTTTTTTGTCTGATGAGCTAGCGACGAAATTTCTTCAGAAATGGAAAGAGCATAGACCGCGGATAGTTTGTAACACAAACAAAATTGTTTGCAATTATCAAATTTATAGAAATACGCCACAATTTGCCAAAATTCTACAAATTGACAAAAGCGTTAAACGCAGAAATACGTACGTACACCAAGCGAGATTCTTGGTAGAGAACGACTGCACCAAACAGTTGGCAAGTTTTTTTGTTCGATGCGACGTATTCCCACAGGTATAAAACTTCAGATGAACGGCGTCGTATCATGCCGATACCAGATAGCGAACGCGGCGATATCACTGAGCTTTAGATCAGCTGTACAGACAACCGTATCGTGGTAATAGCTGCATTTGAATTGTGGTACACGTTTTCAAGATACCTTCTCTAGATACGGCTAATTAGCGAATGAAATTCACTATACTGTTCACCAAGATTTAACAGACACAAAGCATAGGTTGAACTTTTTACACACACAGCTTGTTTTCGCCCGCCCTCAGACGGCCGACACCCTACGAGAGCTCGGCGTCCGTGCGTCCTTGCGTGCGTCCGTCCAACTGTTACGCTCTCAGATCTCGGCGTTGGAAAGTCGTAGAGCGGAGATCTTGGGCTCTACGGATAGGTCTCGCTCGACTCACTGATCATTCAGCTAAAAGGTTTCGAAATTCAAAAGCCTGAATTGCGCGCGCTACAGTAAGACGAAGGTCGAAACGCAAAACGGCTCTAGCTCGCCCGTGTTATGTACGCATGTACGCCGTAGAACGCCAATCGACAGGTTAGGTGAAAGCTCTCGACGTGCTCTTTCATGCGGCTACAAAAGTTTTTATACTCCACAAAACGTGTGGAGTATATAGCGATTGTGCGCGAAACGCAGAAACTTTGAGTCAACGGCGTTTGCGCGTGAAGCGGCCGATTTGCAAACGGTCTTTTGCGTTGGGTAGGCCTTGTGGGTGGGCAGCGTGCACGACATATGGGGTCACGCTCCGCGACCCCGTTGGCGGGAAATTCAAAAATTTAAATTTTCAAAGTACTGAAAAATGGGTTAAACAAGGTAGAACTCGAAAAAGTTGCATATAATGGTATATACTATCTTTTGATATGTAGTAGTACTCGATAGGGCCGAGGGTGGAAGATTAGAATTGGATCGCAGCTGGACCCATTTTGGCGCCATTTTTGGAAAATTCGCGATTTTTGGCCCCGAGTCGACTTTGACGGGCTGCTGTGCGAGCTAGGTAGCAGCTAGAGCGGCGAGACCACTCTTGGTGCTCCTTCCCAGATGTCCTCTATCGAATGAGCCATGAACGGAGAAAATCGGAAACACAAAAAACTTTCTTACACTGGGACTTTGTCGACTCCTGGGCCGAAATTGCGATTTTCGTATTTCAGCGTCTATAGCGCTCGAATGCGTCGCCGAATCGCTCCAAAAGTGGTTTCAAACGATTCTGCGCTTAAATCTGGCCCAAAAAAGTATTTTTGAAATATTTACAGAGCTACAGTATCTCTGCCGCGTCGGTTTGAATTTTGGGCGTCGGGTCGACTTTGCCAGTATTATGCTCGATTTCGGGGTTTTCGGGGGCGCTCATTACGAATTTGGCATCCGTTCAGTGTATAGATGATGTTTGAACGTACCTACGACGAATTTGTATGCTACCCTAAGTGCAGAATTTGTACCCTAAGTGCAGAATTTCAGTTCCCAGAGTCCATGGGAAACTAGGGGTGTTGTATGTCGAATCTGGGGTATTTTGGGATGTAGATCACGAATTCAGCATTGCTTTTGCGATTGGGGGTGCCAGGAGGCCACAACAGCAGAGGAGTCACCGTGCGTAGGAGTTTAAATTTGTGGAGTATACTGCGTTCCCCGGAAGACTTGCCTGGTTTCAATTACGCAATCACGCACCGCGGAAAACGCCAATCTCGACATTTTGAAGGTAAAACCGCTCTAACTCGCTCAAGTTGCGTCGTAGAGAGACGATCTCAAACTTTTTGGATAACTCTCGGCTCACTGATCATTTGGTCTCCCATCAGTCCAAGCTCAAAAATTTGAATTACGCAAACACGCACTGCGGGAAACGCCATTCTCGAGATGTTAACACTAAGATCGCTCTTTGCTACAGTACATGGACAGAAGTGCGACACGCTTTGATTGCTCGTAGTGCGCTCTTTTGTACTCTGTCAAATGCTAGTCAAAACTATGACAAGTTTTTGACACTTTTTAAAGCGTTGTTTGAAAGAGGGATGTTCTTGCTCTAAAAGCCAAATCGCGGGCGAAGTCAATATTGCTATGCAATACCCTCTTGCGAAGGGGGAGATCGTGAACCGAAGCGGAGCAATGCGGGCGATGAGCTCCGTGGTGCAGGGCCGCCGCAGCAAGAACATCGTCATCAAGCGGACCAAGCTGAGCGAGTGTCCCCTGCAGCAGGGGGAGAAGGTCGGTCCTACGCGGCACGCACACATGACTTTCTCAATAAATGGAGCACGCTTCGTACTAGTTTCCCGTTGGTTTGTCAGGTGAAGGTGCTGGTGGTCGCATGCACGGGACAGGCGACGCAGCTGCAGAACCACTCCGGCTTCCAAGACTCGCCGCACGCGATGGTTGATCAGATAATCGAGCTGCCGGTCTTGGCCATGCAAGCTCAGGTGGTGCATGATCCACTGTTGCACGACTGTTCGATACCGGCCAACATAGCCACATGGAGTTCTCGATGGCAACCACAAACCGTTCTTGATAGCAGTACCTAGAAGTCAGTATCATGTTACACGCTAATTTGTGCACAATTAATAGACTATCGATACGTCTCGACTCGCTGTATCAAAGTCCTCTTCCAGGGGTTAAGCCAGTGGACGACCCCAAGTGGTGGCAGCAGCTGGTCGACGTCCAGAGACGACACCTTCAGGGAAGTGGAGAGCCTCCCCAGTTACACGCCTTCGACTTCGACGGCCTCGGCCGGAGACGTGTTCCATACTTATTTGGTCCAAATGTGATACTCTGCTGTCGCTTGTGTTTGTTGAACTGTGCAGAGTTTCAGTGACCGAATCTTGCACCCTCAGACAACCTATGCAATATCTCCAGATATGTACTCTGATTCACCGCTCCTCCCCTGACCTCTGGGTGGGCTGGCTCATCTATGTTTCAAATCAGTCAGATACACGCCAGTCTCCTCATTTAGAGAGTCTGCTGAAGGCAGACCAGCGTCACTGCCTACGCTGAACCGATTTTCACCAAATTTGGAATTTAATCTCTTTATGATAAAGCCCTTTAGTGTACCAAATTTCATCAAATTCCGTTTAGTACAGCCCGAGAAACAAACATCGCGACGATGGGAAAAGGTGCGCGCGGCCGAGATGGAACATATTATGGTTTGGCGCTGCCGCGAACAAGCTGTGTGTGTAAAAAGTTCAACCTATACAATGTGTCTGCCAAACCTTGGTGAACAGTATAGTGAACGTTACACACACCATTAGCCGTATCTAGAGAAGGTACCGGATTCTTCCGTATAGAAGTCCCCTCTTCCTCGGCCACATCGGCGCCTCTAGGTCGTCATGGAGAGGGACTTCTATACGGAAAAACCCGGTCGTTCTCTGCCCCCCCCCCCCCCACTCTTTCAACCCACCGGATTCTTCCGTATAGAAGTCCCCTCTTCCTCGGCCACATCGGCGCCTCTAGGTCGTCATGGAGAGGGACTTCTATACGGAAAAACCCGGTATCTTGAGAACCTGTGCCGCAAACCAAGTGCAGCTATTCACACGATACGGCTATCTGTACAGCTGATCTAAAGCTCAGTGATATCGCCGCGTTCGCTATATGTTATCGGCATGATACGACGCCGTTCATCTGAAGTTTTATACCTGCGTGAATACGCCACATCGAACAAAAAAAACTTGCCAAATGTTGGTGCAGTCGTTCTCTACCAGGAATTCCGTTTGATTTGTACGTATTTCTGCGTTGACATTCATCAATGAACAACAGTTTTGGCAATTATGGAATTTTGGCATTTCTATCGAAATTTTGAAAATTTCTATCAAATTTAGCGTTAGCAAGAATTTTCTCTTGTTATACTAATTATCCGTTGTCTATGCGCTTCCCATTTCTGAAGAATTTCGTCGCTAGTTCATCAGGCGAAAAAACCGATTTTCGACATTTTCATATTTTAATTGCAAATATCCCTAATTTGCAATTGTTCGAAACTGTAAAACCATGTCACAAATTCTTATTAGCGTACGACCTATCCATTTCTGCATTCACATTCGTCAATAAATGACGTTCTATTTGTGTCAATTTGTGAAATTTTGATAAATAATCGTGTATTTCTATTAAATTCCACATTTGCAAAAAAATTCCTTTGTGTTACAAATGATCCGCGGTCTATTCTCTTTCCATTTCTGAAGAAATTTCGTCGCTAGCTAATCGGGTGAAAAAGTCGATTTTCGAAATTTTCGTATTTTGATTGTAAATATCTCTCAATTGCAATTTTTCAAAACTGTAAAACCATGTCACAAATTCTTTTTGGCGTACGACCTATCCATTTCTGCATTCATATTCGTCAATAAATGACGCTCTATTTGTGTCAATTTATGGAATTTTGATAAATAATCGTGTATTTCTATTGAATTCCACATTTGCAAAAAATTTCCTTTGTGTTACAAATGATCCGCGGTCTATGCTCTTTCCATTTCTGAAGAAATTTCGTCGCTAGCTATTCTGGTGAAAAAGTCGATTATCGACATTTTCGTATTTTGATTGTAAATATCTCTAAATTGCAATTTTTCAAAACTGTAAAACCATGTCACAAATTCTTTTTGGCGTACGACCTATCCATTTCTGCATTCATATTCGTCAATAAATGACGCTCTATTTGTGTCAATTTATGGAATTTTGATAAATAATCGTGTATTTCTATTGAATTCCACATTTGCAAAAAAATTCCTTTGTGTTACAAATTATCCGCGGTCCATGCTCTTTCCATTTCCGAAGAAATATCGCCGCTAGCTCATCAGGCGAAAAAGTCGATTTTTGACATTTTGGAGCTTTAATTGCGAATATCTCGAAAATGCGAAATTAGCAACAGGAACGGACACTGGATCCGTACTCAGCGACCTTGACTCTACTTGACCACATATGTCACATATCTTATTTCGATGCGCGGACAGACAGACAGACAGACACACACACACACACACACATTGTCATCCGTATATATACACCTCGCCGCGCTGAGGCGCGGCGAAAAAACCATGATACACAGATGGTCGCTTCAATTTGGCAAGACAGGATTGATTAGTGTAATCACCGCACAATGCCAGCTTTCACAAGCACAAATATCAATGCAGCCTACAACAGGCGGATGAGAGTGTGAGAGAGTGGTCTGTCGCTGCGTCCCCCTTCCTCCTCCTCAGAGGCGGCCTCGCTCGCAGGCGAAGTAGGCGGTGTATGTGCAGTAGTAGTACCACCATTTGTTGCTGCCGCCGTGGAAGTAGACACAGTCTTGACTGTCACCATCGGGTTGGCCGCTGTCCCACTGCGTGTATGTGAGGGTGCTGTTGTCTGTCCAGCGGAAGTCTCCCTCTCGGGCGATGTCGTTGAGGCCGATCCACACTTCGCCACTGTATCCACCCACCACTGAAACAGAGGCAGGGAAGTGTGTGGTTGTTTGTCTGCCGCCTTTGCACGAAGAGCGGCCACAAGTGATACCCATGCACATTGAGTCAGAGTCGGATTTGCGCAAATACATGCATACATGCAGTGCAATATGTAATTTCAGTGTAATAAGAACACGAAACATCTGTTGACTGTGCTGCGGCAAAAGATCGATTCCCGGCGCTTTCCCTTGATCGTTTGTGCTTGCTACTGTAGCAATGCTACAGCGCAAACATTATAGCGTACAGATTAAATGCGACGATTGGAAACACAAACGAATTCCTTTGCAAAATTGTCTAGGCAATGGGGATACTAGGCAATTGGCGGCACTAGAAACTTTAGATTGCCCAGGTGTGCGCGCGCCTTTGTGTCTCTCGGCTGTCACTAGAGGAAAGCAGGCGGGAAGAGGAGGAGGCCACAAAGTCATACACGGCCTACGCCAAATACTTTCCATTTCTCATACTTCAGAATGCAAGGATTGCCTCCACAGCAAAGCAGTGCTCTGGTAATGTGCATTCACCTAAGCCCCACTCACGTCTGGCCATAAGGTCGTTGAGTTCCTTCGTCTTGGGATTGAACAGGTCGCCTCCCTCCGATAGACAGAAGGCCCTCGCCGTTTCCCAAGTCCTGGAATGAACGGGCATTGTGTGCCGTGTGTAACTGATCGCAAATGAAGTTGGAGTGAAGGAGAGCGGCAATCGCTGAATTTACGCGATGTACACTAGTGCCGTTTGACTTGCTTTTTTCGCCCGGCCTCAGCCGGGCGACACCCTACGAGAGCTCGGCGTGCGTGCGTGCGTGCGTCCGTGCGTCCGTGCGTCCGTGCGTCACGCTCTCAGATCTCGGCGTTGGAAAGTCGTAGAGCGGAGATCTTGGGCTCTACGGATAGGTCTCGACTCACTGATCATTCAGCTAAGAGGTTTCGAAATTCAAAAGTTTGAATTGCGCGCGCTACAGTAAGCCGAAGGTCAAAACGCAAAACGGCTCTAGCTCGCTCGTCTTACGTCGTAGAGCGGCAATCGACACGTCAGGTGAAAGCTCTCGACGCGTTCTTTCATGCGACTGCAAAAGTTCTTTCAATTACGCAAACACGCACCGCGGAAAACGCCATTCTCGACATTTTGACGCTAAAATTGTTCTAACTCGCTCAACTTGCGTCGTAGAGAGACAATCTCGAGGTCAGTGGATAGCTCTCGACTCGCTGATCACTTGTTCTCCCACTGGTCGAAACTCAAAAATTTGAATTTCGCGAGTTACAGTAACCCGAAGGTTAAGAACGCAAAACGGCTCTAACTCGTCTGTCTTGCGTCGTAGAGAGGTGATCTCGAGCACCTTGAATAGCTCCCGACTCATTGATCATTTGTTCTCCTATTGGTCGCAACTCAAAGTTTGAATTTCGCGAGTTACAGTAACCCAAAGGTCCGAAAACGCAAAACGGCTCTAACTCGCTCGTCTTACGTCGTAGAGCGGCGATTGACACGTCAGGTGAAAGCTCTCGACGTGTTCTTTCATGCGGCAGCAACAATTTTTAACATTACGCAAACACGCACCACGGGAAACGCCATTCTCGAGACTCGAACACTAAAATCGCTCTAACTCGCTCAATTTGCGTCGTAGAGAGACGATCTCGAGCTCAGTGGATAGCTCACGACTCTCGGATTATTTACGAAACTTGAAAATTTGAATTTCGTGAGTTACAGTAACCCAAAGGTGCAAGAGCACAAAACGGTTCTAACTTGCTCGTGTTACGTTGTAGAGCGGCAATCGACACGTCAATTTAAGCTCTCGGCGTGCTCTTTCATATGTCAGCAAACATTTAGTAATTGACTAAAACACGCATCACAGAAACAACAATTTTGAGTTTTACTCTTGAATTTTATGAATTGCTCATGTTGCGATTAGAGCGACACTCGGCACGTTATTCCAAGGCTCGTTACGTACTACACGCACCAAGTAAAATAAACTTCGTTTTGCTCCATGGACAGAAGTACGACACGGCTTGATTGCTCATAGTGCCTTCTTTTGTTCTCTGTCATATGTTTGTCAAAACTTTGACAAGTTTTTGTCACTTTTTTAAAAGCGTTGCTCGAAAGAGGGATTTCTCTCTCTAAAAACCAAATCCCGGGCGATATCAATATTGCTTAGCAATACCCTCTTGCGAAGCGGGGGCTCATGAAGCGGAGCAATACGGGCGATGAGCTCTCGCACTCTCTGCAAAAAGAACGCAACTCTATGCAATGTCACTCAGAATACAAACTCAACTTTTTAATACCGGAGCTTGTTTCGCCGCGTGTCAGCGCGGCGAGGTGTGTATACCGTAAATCCTCCAATAAGCGCCCTGGGCGCTTATTTTTTCAACCTACCTCTAGGGGGGGGGCGTTTATTTGTATGGGGGGCGCTTATTCGTGGGGGGCGCTTATTAACTCGACCCCTCAGGAGTGCCAAAATTTCACCAAAATTCTCCGTTGTATATAAAGGACATCGAAATAGGTCAATGATTCCAAAAAGTAGCCTTGGGGGAACACCTCTCCAGTAAAAAAATTTTCAAATTTTGAATTTTTCTCAAAATTTTCTCACTACGCGAAAAAATGAAGGTCCGTCCACACCTACTATCCCTCGAGAGCTATCGATTAAAAAAACCCCGTCCAAATCGGATGAACCACGCGCGAGAAATCTTTGGTGGAAAAAGTTAGTCGGTGGCAGTATCACTATAGCACTCCGCCCCTTTTGGGGTCGGAGTGCTAACAAGCTTAGAGTAACAAGCTGTGTGTGTAAAAAGTTCAACCTATACTTTGTGTCTGTCAAATCTTGGTGAACAGTATAGTGAACTTTGCACACATCATAGCCGTACCTGGAGAAAGTGTCTTGAGAACGTGTACCATATAGCAAGTGCAGCTATCACCACGATACGGTTGTCTGTACAGCTGATCTAACGCTCAGTGATATCGCCGCGTTCGCTATATGGTATCGGCATGATACGACGCCGTTTATCTGAAGTGTTCTATTTGTGTGAATACACCGAATCCAACAAAAAAAAACTTGCCAGCTATTGCAGTGCAGTCGTTCTTTATCAGAAATCACTTTCTATATGCGTACGACGTTTCTATATTCTGCCCCACAAAACAAAAGTTTTTGTAATTTATATGTTTTTGTTATTTCTAAAAAGTTTGAGTATTTCTTTCAAATTCCACATTTGCAAAGATTTTCTTTTGTGCTACAAATTATCCGCTGTCTATGGCCTAGTCATTTCTGAAGAAATTTCGCTGCTAGCTCATCAGACGAAAAAGTCGATTTTCGGCATTTACGTATTTTAATTGTGAATATCTCAAAATGACAACTTTTGAAAACTGTAGAACTGTGTCACAAATTCTTGTTGTCGTACGGTCTTTCCATTTCGGCATTCACTTTTGCCAAAATATCGCGTTCGATTTTGCCGAATTATGAAATATTGACAAATAATCACGTATTGTTACCAAATTCCACATTCGAAAAAATTTTATTTTGTATTACAAATTATCCGCGGGCTATGTTCTTGCCATTTCCGAAGAAATTTGACCTCTAGCTCGTCAGACAGAAAAGTCGATTTTTGATATATTCGAATTTTAATCGCGAATATCTCGAAATTACAAATCTTGGAAACTGTAGAACTATGTCACAAATTCTTACTGTCACACGACCTTTCCATTTCTGCATTCACATTCGTCAATAAATGAGGTTGAATTTTTGTCATTTCATGAAATTTCGACAAATAATCGCGCATTTCTATCAAATTCCACATTTGCAAAAAATTCTTTTGTAATACAAATTTTCCGCGGTCCACGCTCTTTCCATTTCCGAAGAAATTTCGCGGCTAGCTCATCAGGTGAAATAGTCGATTTTCGACATTTTCATATTTTAATTGTAAATATCTCGAAAATGCGAAATTAGCAACAGAAACGGACAGCGGATCCGTGCTCAGCGACCCTGACTGTACTTGACCACATATGCCACATATTTTACTTCGGTGCCACGGAAACACAGACACACACACAGACACACAGACATTGTCATCGGCGAAAAAACTGGGTACCCGATGATGGTTGATTGGCATTGTATAGTGTTTTGTGCATTTTTGGAGTATATTCCATAGAGTGTCAGAATAGTAAGTTGAGCATTTCTTCGGGGAGTATCGCCGCAGTTACCTCGAGTTTCGTTTACGCCATTGTTGGGCAATCGATGCCTGTAAGGCGCATTGGTGGGTACTGATCCATAAATGGATCAGGAATGTTCGCCGCAGGTTCACTTTGGAATGAAGAGGGTCTAAATGGGACGACGCCCTTTTCTTTTGGGTCAAAAATGCGGACGGTAACGGTACCGTTGCTTTAGATTGCAGAACCGCACAATGAACAGAATTGCCGCGTTTCGTCTTCGATTGAATAGGTAGCAAAAACGTACGAAGCCGGACATAGCCATGGAAAATATTGCTAAGTCTTAGCCATTTGAAATTGCCGAATTCTGCCATGCTTGAAAAAACCTTGAAAATATCCCTAATTTCGTTAATTATAAAACCTGAAACTATTTGATAAATACTTGGCAGACTATGCTCGACACATCCGTAAAAAGAAATTTTGAAATTTAAGCTGTTTGAAATTTTCGCAATTTGGGAATTTTGACAAAGCCCTTGAAAATATCCCTAATTTCGTTAATTATAAAATCTGAAACTATTTGATAAATACTTGGCAGACTATGCTCGATACATCCGTGCAAAGAAGTTTTCAAATTTAAGCCGTTTGAAATTGTCGAAATTTGGGAATTTTGACAAAAACCTTGAAAATATCCCTAATTTCGTTAATTATAAAACCTAAAACTATTTGATAAATACTTGGCAGACTATGCTCGACACATCCGTGAAAAGAAATTTTGAAATTTAAGCTGTTTGAAATTGTCGAAATTTGGGAATTTTGACAAAACCCTTGAAAATATCCCTAATTTCGTTAATTATAAAATCTGAAACTATTTGATAAATACTTGGCAGACTATGCTCGATACATCCGTGCAAAGAAGTTTTTGGCACTCCGCCGCTTGAAAAGCGAAGGAGTGCTATAGGAGCGGTAAAGCCTACAGTTAACATAACACGCGCTAGCGCTCGCTACGAAGCACCTAGGGAGCCAAATTTTTTTTTAAAAGATAGCTTATGACGACGCGCAGCGTGCTCGGGGGGTGAAAAAATTTCGGCGGTGGAAGAATTTTGCGAAAATTCAAAAATTCAAATTTTCCGGTTCAAATAAAAAAAAGCACGCCATAACTTTCGCAAAAGTGGCTCGAATTTGATGATTTTTGGATATGTTGTAGCCCCTTGGATGCTCTTCAGAACCATACCAAATTGGGCTCCCTAGGTGGTCCGACGCGGGAGTACGGTAGAAAATTCAAAATTTTTAATTTTTTCCGGCCTTTAAAAAATCGTAGCTCGAGTTTGCGATGGTGGATCCTCGCAAACTCTTCTTTCTGACTTAGAGCCTTCTATGACCTTTCGATCAAGACCAAAACCGCCGAGATCGGGCTTGCCGTTCGGGAGATCCGCGGTGACAAAGGTCCCGGGTCTTGAGCGGAAAATTCGGATTTTCGACTCTGAATGGATTTTTGGGCCGGAAGGCGTGCTTTTAGCGGCAAATTGACCATTGCAACGTGTTCAGCGTCAAAAGTTGGTCTAGACGAACTATCTTGACCATTTTGAAGTACCGCACCCCGGCCGCGCCGAATTTTTGAATCCCGGGGTCAAATTTTCGAAATTGTGTTTTCACTTGGTTCGGGGGTTTCCGACGATGCTGAACACGAATCCGGTGTTTGTTTTGCGATTTTGGACGCCATTACCCTGCTTTCGGCACCTGGCCGGCCAAAAATTGGGTCCCGGGGTCAAATTTTCAAAATTGCGTTGGCCGTTGTGTCTGGGCTTTCTGACGCCGCAGAACGCGAATCCGACGTTTGCTTGGCGATTTGCGGTGTATTTAGGCCGATTATCGCGAGGGACGGAACGCCTCTTGGAGTTTGGTCTCTGGAGGTGGAACTGTGCCGAGTGAAAGAAGTAGTCAGGCCCGCAGACCGAAACCGCGTGATTTATTCCGTAATACTGTAATCGTTTCACATACGTGATCAAGACGAGAGGAAAGAGAGCAGGTGGCAGTAGGTATGCAACGGTTGTGTCTGGGCTTTCTGACCCAGCAGAACGCGAATTCGTGGTTTGTTTGGCTGTGTAGCGTAGATAAGGCGCGCCTGTACAATTGGGGTGCCGCTGGCATTCTACATTGTGAGTGGCTATAGACAGTCAGCGGTCAGTACAGCCTGCGCTCATCGTCGTCAGTACAGCCTGCTCCGACGCGTTTCTGTGCCCCCGTCTGCTAAAACAATCACGCGGAGTGCCTATCTGACACTCAAGAAGTGTCACGTATCACTTGTCAAATTTAAGCCGTTTGAAATTGTCGAAATTTGGGAATTTTGACAAAAACCTTGAAAATATCCCTAATTTCGTTAATTATAAAAGCTAAAACTATTTGATAAATACTTGGCAGACTATGCTCGACACATCCGTGAAAAGAAATTTTGAAATTTAAGCTGTATGAAATTGTCGAAATTTGGGAATTTTGACAAAAACCTTGAAAATATCCCTAATTTCGTCAATTATAAAATCTGAAACTATTTGATAAATACTTGGCAGACTATGCTCGATACATCCGTGCAAAGAAATTTTCAAATTTAAGCCGTTTGAAATTGTCGAAATTTGGGAATTTTGACAAAAACCTTGAAAATATCCCTAATTTCGTGAATTCCAAAATCCAAATAGAAAATAGAACGTCATTTATTGACGAATATGAATGCAGAAATGGATAGGTCGTACGCCAATAAGAATTTGAGACATGGTTTTACAGTTTCGAACAATTGCAAATTAAAGATATTTACAATTAGAATACGAAAATGTCGAAAATCGGTTTTTTCGCCTGATGAACTAGCGACGAAATTCTTCAGAAATGGCAAGCGCATAGACAACGAAAACAAGAGAAAATCCTTGCTAACGTTAAATTTGATAGAAGTTTTTAAAATTTCGATAGAAATACCAAAATTCCATAATTGCATAGACTGTTGTTCATTGATGAATGTCAACGCAGAAATACGTACAAATCAAACGGAATTCCTGGTAGAGAACGACTGCACCAACATTTGGCAAGTTCGATGTGGCGTATTCACGCAGGTATAAAACTTCAGATGAACGGCGTCGTATCATGCCCATAACATATAGCGAACGCGGCGATATCACTGAGCTTTAGATCAGCTGTACAGATAACCGTATCGTGTGAATAGCTGCACTTGGTTTGCGGCACACGTTCTCAAGACACCTTCTCTAGATACGGCTAATGGTGTGTGTAAAGTTCACTATACTGTTCACCAAGGTTTGGCAGACACATTGTATAGGTTGAACTTTTTACACACACAGCTTGTTGTTGTTAGATTCGTGCTCAGGAGCTCGAGCGCTTCATTTTGATATGCGGTTTGACTAAGTTCGGTTAGCTTTTGTCTTAAAATGGACCCCACTTTGGGATACTGTAGCGCTCGAAATTGAAAACTTATTTCAGTTTCGACCACTTAGAAGGCTAGAGGAGTCCGCGGGCTACCCGGCGATGTCTCAAACTCCTTCCTACGATGTCAGACGAGCGAGTTATACAGACTGCAACTATGCCAAAATCACTATTTTCTGACGCGTTTTGGTTACTGTAGCGCTATGTTTACACTTTTGAAACTTTTTGTTGTTAGATTCGTGCTCAGGAGCTCGAGCGCTTCATTTTGATATGCGATTTGACTAGGTTCGGTTAACTTTTGCTTTAAAATGGACCCCACTTTGGGATACAGTAGCGCTCGAAATTGAAAACTTATTTCAGTTTTGAACACTGAGATGGCGAGAGGAGTCCGCAGGCTACCCGACGATGTCTCAAACTCCAATCTACGACGTCGAACGAGCGAGTTATTAAGCCCGAAGCGAGCGTGACCCACGTACGCACGCACGTACGTACGTACGCACGCCGAGCTCTTACGCCGGCTGAAGCCGGCTGAGGCCGGGCGAAAAAATCGATTATTTCAAATTTTCACCAGATATTTGACGGTTTCTAAAGAAATGATCTACAATAAAGTTGTAGAGCTCGCCGAGCTCTATTGAATGATATTTGTCTGTCCCATCTCGATAGGAGCATCCTATATAAGGTTACGTCTGCACGGATTGTTGCCGAGAAACCCAGAACCCAACTTCGGCCCGTATTTCCCGGTTCGGGGAAAACCTGACCTGCTGGTTTTTCTAAGCGGTTTCGGAATTGCCAATCTGAGCTCTCCTAGTCGACACAAAGTCGTGCAATTTGCTTTTAGTAAAAACACTTATGACTTGTGCCGCAAATCCTACTTCTCGGTCGAAAAACCCGGTTTTTGCTACCCGGCGGGCAGACCCGGACCTAGCCCGACGG
>JASAMZ010006886.1:0-12122 GCA_030248115.1 Linhomoeus sp. GSCO2_2 | reverse complement strand
ACGACTACTACTACAACGACTACAACGGCGACTACAACACCGACTATAACGACAACCACAACAAAGACGACGACGACCACAACCACTAAAACGTCTACAACTACCACATCGACAATGACCACAACTACTGTAACGACAGAAACAACCACAATGGAAACCACTACGACGACATTCACGACGACCACGACAACAATGAGTGTGACGACAACCACAACGACGATAGCGACGACCACGACCACGACTGCAGCGCAGAGCACGACGACGAGCGCAACCATAACAACAACGACTGTGGCGACAACAGCAACCACAACAACAACGTTTGCAGCGACAACCACAACGAGGATTGCGACGGTGTCTACAACGACGACAGCAGCAATGGCAACGTCAACAACGACCACACCGACAGCCACCACGACGACTGCAATGAGAATCAGTACAACAACGACGACCACAGTGGCAGCCTCAATGACAACTACGACGACTAGCAGAACCGCGACAGCAACGACGAAGGCGGCCACGACAGCGACGACAACTGCTGCTGCTATGACGACCACAGCGACAACACAAGGTCCTATCACCACTTCAACAACTACACTGGCGACGACCGCAACCAGAGCGGCGACCAGCTCGACGGCCGCAACAACAGTCGAACAGAAGACGACCACAGCAACCACGACAACGACAACATCGACAGACGCAGCAACAACGACGACGACAACTGCAGCCGCGACTGCGACGACGACGCTGTCGACCACTGCAACACCGGAAACAAGCACCACAACTGTACCAGATGCAAGGGCAACGACTGCAACGAAGATAGCAACTACCACCACGTTCACAACAAGGGCCACCATTGCTCCAACAACCACAACAACTGTGACGATGGCGACGACGACTACTGTTATGTCGAGCACCACAGCAAATCCGATAATCACAACCACTACTGAAGTCACAACTGTGGCACCGAGTACAACAGCAGGAATCACCACAACTACAGATGAGACGACGACGACGGCAGCCAGCGAAGCCGTCAGCACTTCAACGACAGACACGCAGACAACGGCCAAACAAATCCAATCGACCACGACGATTGTCCCAACGCCGACCACTACAAAACCACCAGAAGCGACAACAACGCAGGAAGAACGTACAACGACTTCAAAGGTGCCGGTAACCACCAACATTGAAGATACGACGTCAGCAGCAGCTACCAGCGCTGAAGTTACTACACAGACAACTTTCGCCTCCACTGAAGAGCGTCCAGAGAGTAGCACTGCGGCGTCACCAGTTGTCACAACAAGCGCCGCCGATTCTACAATGGCAATCGATGAAGAAATCAGCTCCACAGCCGCTGCAAGAACAACTGCCGTTACAACGAAACACGAAGTCAAAACCACTAGTGACGACACTGAACACGCTACAACCACCACTGAATCACCTGCAAGAGCAACCTCAAAAGTTGACACAACGATTGCTGTCACTGAAAGAGTTACTACTATTGTGACATCTGCTACATCAACTCCAGAAAGTGCAGAAACCACGGAACCTGAAACTACTCCAGATGCCACCACTGCGCCAGCTCTTACTACAGTTCCCGCTAGCACTAAACCGACAACTGTAACTACTGACAGAACGGCAATCATTTCAGTTCGCGCCACTACTGAAGATAGGACGCACTCTGCTGATATCTCCCCAGAAACAACAACCATTGCGGAAACGAATCGTCTCTCGACGATTGAACCGTCAACGTTTGGGGCAAGTGAAGAGACGGTTGGAATGACAGAAGTCAGCGTGACTGATGTCAGTGACATCCCTACGACAACTCCACAGCCTGCCACTGAAGTCAAAACAGAGGTCACCATTGGTCCATCTGAAGCGGCATCAACCAAGCAGGCAACACGTGAGTGCCAGACGTCAGTGAGTAGTCAGAAACATTTGTGTAGTTGTGCTTTCATTCTAGCGTGTGACTCGTCGCCATGTCAACACGGTCGCTGCAACGTGGTGGATGAAAGGATGCAATGCAGCTGCGACAACGGTTTCACAGGAGATTACTGCGAATCAGGTTTGCCACGTGCAAGAATTTGTACTAATTTAGACACAACAATGCTCATATTTCAGACATCAATGAGTGTTTCTCTAATCCCTGCTTCTTTGGAGACTGCATTAATGGAGTTGGCAACTGGAGCTGTGACTGCAGAGAGGGCTGGGGTGGCGAGAAGTGTGACAGAGGTGAGCCATGAAATTTTCACTCTGTTACACCACTACGATTGAAGTCGTTCCATTTCATGCATTGAACATCACTTGCAGACATTTCCCTCTGCAAGTCGAATCCCTGCATCTTTGGCTCCTGCTACCAGGGCGCGAATGACTACATTTGCAAGTGTCTGCCTGGATTCATTGGGATTCACTGCGAAATAGGTACATGTATGTGTACGTGCTTGGGCCATTGCTGTATATCATCAATTGTCGTGTCACAGAGGCATCCATCTGCTACTCAAGCCCGTGCAAACACGGCAACTGCACAGAAGAGAGTGAAGATCAATACAGCTGCACATGTCTGGCGGGCTACAAAGGGGACCACTGCACAGAAGGTGAGTCTTCGAGTTTCGTTGATAGTTGTGATTATTATTTTTGTGGTTGCAGAAGTGTTGGAATGCGCGTCAAATCCGTGCCAAAAGGGCTTTTGTAGCGATTTGATCGATGGATTCAGTTGCAGCTGTCAAAGTGGATTCACTGGCAGCAATTGTGATTTGGGTGAGTTCTACTCAGCATACGTAGCTGAGAAATCCAGCTGGGAACCTTGTTTCAGAGATCAATGCCTGTGCGTCCAACCCTTGCATCAATGGTGTGTGCCAGGAACAGAGAGACAGCAGTTACAGGTGTATCTGCAATGCTGGCTACAGTGGCGCACAATGTGAAACAGGTGCCACCATCGCAATAACTTGATTACGATTTCTGCTTTGATATGCTTCCCAGCAGTTGTTCCAGAGCTGAGCGAAGAAGTGCACGAGACCACCTTGTCAAGTCCGGACGCATCCACCCTGAAGCCAACGATCTATTCGGCAATTCAGATGTCAACAACTACACCAGATGTGGACTCTGAAGTCGCCACTACTGCTGAAGGTATGCGACTAAATCAAGCCAACTGTGAACGTATTTGTTAAAGACATTGCTCTAAACATGAGTGCTGATTCAGAAGTGACACCACGAGTCCAGGAGACGACTTCAGCAAGTCAACGTGTCCCCACTGCAGAATCAACGAGCTACTTGACAGCTGGACCAGTAACACCCTCACAAATCACTGGCACAACGAGAGGTGCATTCGTCATGGTAGAATTCACTCACGATGGGTTCATTGAACAGTTCCAGTTCGCTTCAGAGCAGACCAAAGGACTTCCAAAGACGTCTTTGTCAAGCCGAGAGGCATCCACCATGAAGCCAACCCTGCACTCAGTCATTCAGATGTCAACATCGGCACCAGGTGCGACTTCAGACGTCACAGTCACTGCAGGCAAAACCAATATATTCTTCACGCACTGTTGTACCCATCTATGTATGTATGTCGCAAGGCTAACTTGTTTCAGAGCTCCCGCAGACCACTCTAATTCCAAGTAGCAAAGCACCTACAAAGGAGTCAAAAAAACCTGCTGCTACACAGCAGCCAACGCCTTCTCCAGATGCGCCGACAGAAGCCGCCGCCACTAGAAACGGTTGTAACGTCCATTCTGTTCATCCCATTTGAAATTGAGCATGTTGCGCAACGTGCTACAGACGGTTTAGATGTTGTGGAGGCTACGATGTCGACCCCAAGGAAGTCCACTCCCAAGTCAACCAAGCTCCCGACTTCCCAAGAGATTGTCACAACGACAACAGGTGCCAATCATAATTGGTTCGAATTGTGGCACACTGAATCTGGCCGAGCTCTGTGTGTATGCCACAAATATGCATATGTATTCAGCACTCAGCGAAGAGGAGTTAGAGAGGCAGAGGTGGCAAAAGCTCTGCGGCAGCAATCCATGTGAAGGCAACAGGGTGTGCAGTTTGTCCGATGACACGGAAAGTGGCTTCGTCTGCGAATGTGCCTTGGGCAAAGGAGGGGACAATTGTCAGTTCGGTGAGGAATTGGACTTCATTGCTTGTGTTCTTCGGGTATGGCCTGGGTGAACTTTCTTTCTACAGGTGTTTGTAACTTGCATGTTAGTGAAAAACCTGAATGTTTCGTTGGATAGTGACACTACCTGTACGAGTGCACATAGATATGCAACTTTCTAGGCTTTGCTTATTATGAGTTAACTAGGCTCAGGAGTCAGGACAATGGTTAGGCGCGAGCCCCTGCTTAGCTCATCTTATTAATACGAGGTACATTGTAGCATGCAGGTTGCCACTTATAGCAGCTACTAACCGCAACATTTGCCACCTTGCTATGCTCCAGATCTGAACCCATGTGTGGACTTCCAACCTTGCGTCAACAGTGGTCAGTGTACTCCCAAAGGTGAATTCGACTTCGAGTGTGACTGCCCTGTGGGTTATGGCGGATGGAGATGCGAGGAAAGTGAGGAGCATTGTTGATTGTGACGACACTGGTACATTGATTGGAATGATACATCGATTTCAGGAGCGAAACAATGTGACACATCTGGCAACACCTGTCAGAATGGAGCAACGTGCGAAAAGTATTCCACTGGAAGAGTCTGTCGATGCAGGTCCATCAACCATGGGGATAGATGCGAAAATGGTAATTGCAATTGATTTATCAACCCGGTTCTGGTTAAAAAGTGCAATGCCGATACGATGACGTATTCCAGAGGTACCCAGATGCGCAAGGGACAAGAACAGCTGCGAGAATGACGCCACGTGTTTTGACATTGGAAGAGGGCGACAAGTGTGCCTCTGCAGAACAGGCTTCCTGGGAGACAGATGCGAGACTCGTGAGTTCACACTGTTAGCCAGAGACTACATACATTGCGCAAAATGTTTATGTTATGACACACATTTTAGAGTTATATCCATGCGCCAGTACGCCATGTCACAACCAAGGGATCTGCAGAAATACAACTGACGTGTACACCTGCAGTTGTCCAGCAGGGTATACTGGCAGAGACTGCGAAAGAGGTGGCAAATCCTTTGACAAAGCATCACCTAAATGGTGTCGAATTGGTGTGGTACTAACAATTGCTAATGGTAACCTTCTTCAGAGCTAAACCCCTGCGATTCCCAACCCTGTCGCAACGGCGCCGAGTGCCAATTTGCTGAAGAACTCTACACCTGTCTGTGTCCAGCAGGTTACAGTGGAGACAACTGCTACGTGAGAAAGGATTCATGTGAAGACCTGCCGTGCCAGAATGGGGCTACATGTCTATCGCTATTGGTCGCTGAAGGGAGCAAGTTCCAATGCACTTGTCCCAAAGGGTTCGTCGGACAGCTGTGCGAGACGGGTACGAAGAGCGTTGCACTAGAAGTATGTATGTACCTGTGACGTGACACAGTGGCAATTCTGGATTTTAAGTAAAGTGCTTTGCTGCAGACACATGAAGTGAGTTTGCACCGGCAGCACCGCTGCAAGAATTGGGCCATGTAAGACTGCGAGGCGCGCACGCTAGCTGGTTACATGGCTGCAGTTCCAATTATCAGCAGTGTCTAATTTATCAAGTCTTTCAGACGTCAACGAATGTGATGGCGTCGTCTGCCAGAACGGAGGCTCCTGCGTCGACAACGTCAACTCATTCACGTGCGACTGCAAGCCGGGATTTGTTGGAACTCACTGCGAAACTGGTGACTTTCTTCAGTCACTGCTTGATGCAGTAACTCTGTCATTGTGCAAATTACAGAAGTCGACGCCTGCCAATCCAGCCCGTGCAATACACTCGACAGTGGAGCGTCCTGCACGTCAATCGCAGGGGAATACCTCTGCAACTGCAGCGCCAAGCATTATGGACACGAGTGCCAGATCGGTATGACATTGGCCGCTGCAGACAAAACACTGGACACAACTGCCTCTGCGATTCAGATCAAGTTGCCATGGACGTCGCAGTCAACCTGACAAAGGACGGCGCACCACTGGAGAATATCGTCGAGGTGACGATCAGTGCTTCACTAAAAATTCAGATTCCAATGTCAAACCATGTGAAACTGGCACAAGATTCCATTTAGGCCGGGGACGGCGGTCACTACATGGCTCTGAGCACCATTCCAGCCACCGTCTTCCCATACATCGTGGCCCAGCTGCCAGAGGACGTCAGAAGGAACATCAGTCACACTCTGCCAGACCTCATCAACGCCTGCAGCTATGACGAGATCATGTGTGACATGGAGTGAGTGATTGACTGATGAAGCTTCAAGGGTCCACAGTGTCAACGTGGTAGGTAATCTTTTCAGGCGCGACATAGTTCAAGTCATGGACCCCCACTTTGGCAACTGCTACACGTTCAATCACGTCAACGGTAGCCAGCTCTTCACGGTTGAAGGCACTGGCACAGTCCATGGTGAGCATTGGCACTGATAATTGATTGCATACATTACAGTGGTCTTCAATGGTCCCTTCACAGGTCTCACCCTGGAGCTACACATCGCCAGTGACGAGTACATGGACTGGACAGACGTGGCTGGTCTCAGGGTGTTTGTCATGGAGCCATGGCAACTGGTCAACAAGGATGTCCCCAGTGTCGTCTTGTCCCCTGGGGACCAGACCATCATGACTGTGAAGAAGGTGAATTGGGGATGTAAGTATTAATCATTGCAAGCCGATTAATTCACTTTTGTGGGTTGAATATTCAGACAGAAGTCAAGAGACTCGACTTCCCTTATGGAGACTGCTCCAATGGCCCTCCGGAGCCAGAGAAGTACTTCTTTCCCGGGAAGTACACCAGAGAGGCGAGTTGGAAATGGATTTCTGCTTCACTTTCAGTCACAGTCAGTGTTATTTGATACTGAAACTGAACTAAAACTGAACCGATGCCACAACTGAGCTGAGGTAAAACTGAAAGTCGGGGAAAGACTTCAGTTATTTAACAAAGCTAAATCTTATAAAATCTCCGCATAGTTTCATATCACTTCAAGCAAATTTTACATTTAATATTTCACTCATATTTTGGCACAAATCGTTAAAGAAAAGAAACTAACGAATGATCAAAGCGTACACTGTGACTTCCAGAATGTTGAAATGTGGTTGTACAATTCGTCGTGACAATCTGCCAATCTGGACCTTCAGTGACCGAAACCGAAACTCGGAAGGTAGCGTAACTGACAGTACAATCCATTGAAGGGCTGCATCAGAAGTCACTACCAGCTGGATTTGGTGGAGAAGTGCGGATGCTACGACCCGTCTTATCCCAAGCCTCCGGGCTCAAAGATGTGCCAGCTTCAGCAGAGTGCGTCGTGTCTGTGCGTGCTTCATGCAGTGACGTGGATGTTATATTGCGCCGTTTCAGAGAAATGCATCGACGACCACAACCAGAAGATGGACGGCCAGTGCGTGGACTGCTATTGCCCTGAACCCTGCTTGTGAGTGTCGAGTTGCTATCTAAGACTGTATTGTTTCGCCGCGCCTCAGCGCGGCGAGGTGTATATATACGGATGACAATGTCTGTCTGTCTGTCTGTCTGTCTGTCTGTCTGTGTGTCCGTCCGTCCGTTCGTGGCACCGAAGTAAAATATGTGACATATGTGGTCAAGTAGAGTCGAGGTCGCTGAGTACGGATCCGATGTCCGTTTCTGTTGCTAATTTCGCATTTTCAAGATATTTACAATTAAAATATGAAAATGTCGAAAATCGACTTTTTCACCTGATGAGGTAGCGACGAAATTTCGTCAGAAATGGAAAGAGCATGGACCGCGGATAATTTGTAACACAAAAGAAATTTTTTGCAGATGTGGAATTTGATAAAAATGCGCGATTATTTGTCGAAATTTCATAAAATGGCAAAAATTGAACGTCATTTTTTGACGAATGTGAATGCAGAAGTGGAAAGGCCGTTTGCCAGTAAGAATTTGTGACATAGTTTTACAGTTCTTAATAATTGCAATTTCGAGATATTTACAACCAAAGTACGAAAATGACGAAAATCGACTTTTTCGTCTGATGAGCTAGCCGCGAAATTTCTTCAGAAATGGAAAGAGCACAGCCCGCTGATAATTTGAACACAAAAGAATTTTTTTGCAAATGTGGAATTTGGTAAAAATACGCGATTATTTGTCAAAATTTCATAAATCGACAAAAATCGAACGCGATGTTTTGATAAAAGTGAATGCCGAAGTGGAATGTTGATACGCCAATAAGAATTTGTGACACAGTTCTACAGTTTAGAAAGTTGTAATTTTGAGATATTCACAATCAAAATACGAACATGTCGAAAATCAACTTTTTCGTCCGATGAGCTAGCTGCAAAATTTCTTCAGAAATGACAGGCGCATAGACAACCGAGTTGATGATTGTGAACGCAGGAGCAGAAAGACCGTACGCCAAACGAAATTCCTAGTAGAGAACGACTGCACCAAACAGTTGGCAAGTTTTTTGTTCGATGTGGCGTATTCCCACCGGTATAAAACTTCAGATGAACGGCGTCGTATCATGCCGATACCGTATATAGCGAACGCGGCGATATCACTGAGCTTTAGATCAGTTGTACAGACAACCGTATCGTGGTAATAGCTGCATTTGAATTGTGGTACACGTTTTCAAGATACCTTCGCTAGATGCGGCTGATTATGCGAATGAAATTCACTATACTGTTCACCAAGATTTGACAGACACAAAGTATAGGTTGAACTTTTTACACACACAGCTTGTTACTATGCTGGTGCGAAATGCAAACGAAATGTTTCAGCCAGTCGCAGCACAGAGTCACAGCAACCAAGGCCGAATTTCTCCAGAAGGTAAGTGATGAATGGCTTGCGATTGACTGTTTGCCTTTGAAATGTGAAATTGAAACGCACACTACCTCATAAGAAGCCAAGGGCAAAGGAGGACGCCTAATCGCCTATACCTACCAATGGAATGCATATACATGTGCCAAATGTTCTCATATTTCTTCAAGAATTGTGTCTTCATGTGAAGAGTGTTGTTCCGTTGATTGTCCTACCGTAGACCATCAATACGCTGACAGTGACACGCAGTGCAGAGTATTTCAGCTGCCACGGTCGAACATACCCAGCACTATTTATAGTAGGCTGGTATCTTTTAAATACGTATTCAACATTTGTTTCAAAACATTTGGGCTTCACAGCAACTTCTGTATCCCTATCCCTACCTATAGGAGTAACTCATAAATTGTTCCAGCCCCCTCAGTGCGAGGAGTACCAGGGGAAGGCGATAGAGTTGGCCGAGTGCCGTCGTCTGATCACCGCCAATCAGATACTGCTCAGCGTCTACGTGGCTGACAAGGACGTCATTCTGACGGAGGAGGAGCCCCTTATCACTGTGAGAACTAGAGGTCACGCCCACACGCTATGCACTACGCTACACAGGCGCGTGCCACGCGACCCACAGGCCTGTTTTGCAATCCACAAGGACTCTACAATCTACAGAGTTGGGGTCTAGGATTAGGCTATGGTATATGCTGTGGCTAAGGCCCAGGCCTGTGAGCTTAGGCTTAGGCCGAGGCTATGCCTGTGATTTTGAATCACAATACTACCGTACCTACGGCTCGAGTCTGAGAAAGTTCGGACGCGCCCTATGTATCTTCCAACCACACATCTGTTGGACCACAGAAGAGCACTATGCTTAACCGTCCAAAGTTACACACGAAGACGCAATAGCCATACTGAATTTTTTCGCCCGGCCTCAGCCGGGCGAACCCCTACGAGAGCTTATCGTCCGTGCGTTCGTCCGTTCGTTCGTTACGCTCTCAGATCTCGGCGTCGGTAAGTTGTAGGAAGGAGATCTTGGGCTCTACGGAAAGGTCTTGACTCACTGATCATTCAGCTAAGAGACTTCGAAATTCAAAACTTTGAATTGCGCGCGCTACAGTAACCCGAAGGTTCAAACGGGAAACGACTGTTACTCGCTCGTCTTACGTCGTAGAGCGGCGCGCGATAGGTCAACTGAAAGGTCTCGACGTGCTCTTTCTTTCGGCATTAA
This sequence comes from Linhomoeus sp. GSCO2_2, assembly GCA_030248115.1. Lineage (NCBI taxonomy): Eukaryota > Metazoa > Nematoda > Chromadorea > Monhysterida > Linhomoeidae > Linhomoeus > Linhomoeus sp. GSCO2_2. Next base: position 2,048 of record JASAMZ010006886.1, on the reverse strand, counting down.
AACTTTTCTTAATTACGCAAACACGCAACACGAAAAGCGACATTCTCGCGTTTTTAACGCAGAAATCGCTCTAACTCGCTCAGCGTGCGTCGTACGGAGACGATCTTGGGTTGGTTGGATAGCTCTCGACTCACTGATCATTTGTTCTTCTATTGGTCGAAACTCAAAAGTTTGAATTTCGGGAGCTACAGTAACCCAAAGGTTTAAAACGCAAAACTGATCTAACTCGCTCGTCTTCCGTCATAGAGAGACGATCTTGAGTTCCTTGAATAGGCTTCGGTACACTGATAATTCCGTTAAGAGAAGTCGAAATTCAAAAGTTTGAATTGCGCGCGCTACAGTAACCCGAAGGTCCAAAACGCAAAACGGCTCTAACACGCTCGTCTTACGTCGTAGAGCGCCGTGCAATAGGTCAACTAAAAGGTCTCGACGTGCTCTTTCACTTGGCGTGAAAATTTTGTTAATTACGCAAACACGCACCACGAAAAGCGACATTTTCGCGTTTTTAGCGTATAAATCCCTCTAACTCGCTCAGCGTGCGTCGTAGAGAGACGATCTTGAGTTGCTGGATTGCTCTTGACTCACTGATCATTTGTTCTTCTATTGGTCGAAACTCAAAAGTTTGAATATCGCGAGCTACAGTAACCCAAAGGTTCAAACACAAATGGGCCCTAACTCGCTCGTCTTACGTTGTAGAGCGGCATTCGTTCGACCGTTTGAAAGCTTACGTGGAGGCAGTTGTTGAACGGTCATTCCTAAAGAAATACTTTTGTTTTTTTAAACCCTTGTCTTACGAACAACTTTGTCAGCTAAAAAAATTAATCCCGGGCGATCCCAATGTTGCCTTGCAACAACCGCTCAGAAATGGGTGTGTCTTGCTCAAAAAATTAATCCCGGGCGATCCCAATGTTGCCCTGCAAGAACCTCTCAGAAAGGAGCGTGTCAGAAGTAGCGCATGAATAGTGGACTCCGGGCGGGCGCGCGTCATATCGGAAAGGCTTCGAAATACTTTACAAAAGTATCCACTCTTTTACTCTTCCACTTTTAAAATACTCACAAACCACTCTGTATTAATAAAACAACTCAACTTTTTTAAAACAGCTTGTTGTCAATAACAGCGCAGTCGCGTCCATGGGATTTGCAGAATTGAGCGCAAAACGCTGCTGTCAATGGAACGCGAGACGCAATACAAAGCGCGGAGCCTTCAGCGATACACAACATTGTATGTACCTCTGGTGAACTATACTTGCCGCATAGAGATATGACGCGCCGTTATGTCGCAAAGTGCAACGTTTCCCGTCACATCTCTTTCAGTTCAACTCGTTCCTGTCGAATCTGGGCGGTCTGATGGGCATCATTTTCGGCATCTCCTGCATTTCCTTCGTCGAAATGGGCTACTTTGTCGTCGTCTTCGTTGGCAGGGGCATCGTCTATCCGAACTGATTGCGTTGTGACAAATGGTGTTCTTGGGCAAAATTGTGATGTCGACTGCTTGATTGGCAAGCGCCTGTGTTGCGAATAAATTGGCTGCCAAAAGGGACTCTACATTTGTAGCCACCAGCAGTGGCGCATCCAGCAGATATTGGGAATGGAGGGGGGCGGGGGGGGGGGCGGAACTTCTGAGGCAACGGAGGCGGCCAAGATGCCACAAGGGTACATCAACAATTGCGCACTACTGGCAATAGTTACATTCGAAGCTGTAGACTTGCTCAACATATCACCGAAAGAAAATTTTGACAATATCAAGGCCGTCGAGTGGGAATCTTCTGCAAAGGTATGTATTCTACTTCGCTGCCGATTGGCGACTGCTGCCGTTTCGTTGTAGCAGCGAGGCCATAGCGATGTGCGAAGGGGAACAATAGGTGATCACAGGACGCTCGACTGACTTGTTTGGCAACGCGAGAATAATTCCGAGTTAGCGAGAGAGACGGTCGAGGTACTCAGCTCACTCCTCTACAGTTACAATCCGCCTATGCAGGTGGCGGTATGTTCCCTCTACTTCGTTCAGTTCGTGTCTGCTCCTAATTTAGTTAATTATAAAATCTGAA
>JASAMZ010006885.1:0-12306 GCA_030248115.1 Linhomoeus sp. GSCO2_2 | reverse complement strand
TTGCGGTTTGTCTCCGTTTACACAACTCCAACTAGTCGACCACATTATTACTCGAGTCTTGTTACATCCGCACTCTTTAGGGTGCCGTCGGAACGACCCGGGAACATTTGGGCCTGGCAATCGCCTTGGACGTTCCAGTGTTTGTGGTCGTCACGAAGACGGACGTCGTCTCTGCAACCACATTAGAGAGGTGCACTGCAGAGACTGAAGAAGTTAGACTTGTGTCTGGGCGCGTCCAACGCTTGACTGAGGCGAGAATGCAGTTGGGACTGTGCAAATCGCTCCCAAATGCTTCGCTCGCCGATTTCGTGCTTTGGGCGGCTCAGGCTGAGAGATCTCTTGCTACTTTTCTCCTGCGCCTGAAGTAGTCTCCGGGAAACATCTTTTGACCCTTGACCCAATTTGAAGTTTCGAACTCGCTCAGGACTCTGTCAAGCGTGGAGTCGATGCTGAAGGGTCCGGGGGCGAATCGATTTCCCACGCGAATCGCCACCGTCGACGACGCCATCAGCGCCGGCGCCTCCTTCATCGACCAGGTAGTTCTTCTCTATCCCTCCCATGTGCTTGTGAAATGTGAGAGGGAAAGGACTAAAATGTCGCGAAATAACTATTCCATCACTCTTGGCGTTTGGCTACGTCTTGGTTTCATTCGCGTCGGGATTGCGGTACTCTCTGCGACTAAACGTGCCGGGTCCCGAGCGGAAAATTCGGATTTTCGCTTTTGGGTGGAGTTTTAGCTTGGAAAGCGTGTCTTTAGCGGTAAATAGATAATCGCAACGTGTTCTACGTCAAAAATTGGTCTAGACGAAGTGTCTTGAGCATTTTGAAGTAGCGTACGCCGGCCGCGCCGAATTTCTTAATCCCGGGGCGCAAATTTTCGAAATCGAGTTTTCGCGTCTCTCGGGGGTTTTCGACGACGCAGAACACGAATCCGGTGTTTGTTTTGCGATTTGAGACGCCTTTTGAGTCGATTGAGTCGACGTCCGTTTCCTATACCTCTCAGGAGCGCCTGGTGCCTGTCTTCTCCCTCTCCCTCGTCAGTGGCCAGTCGCTCCCACTGCTCCACCACTTCCTGAACGTGCTGCCCACCAACTGCTACCAGAGACGGCACTCGGAGCTGAAGAGTCAGACGCAGGAGCCCCCCGAGTTCCACGTGGACGAGGTCTTTGGACTCCCGGATGTCGGTGGGTGGAATTATTGGAGTTGTGGAGCGTTTGTGTGGTGTTATTCGGACGGAACGACGGTGGACAGAGGACGGCCTCCCAAAGGCATGCCAATTGAAAACTGCCGATTGTCAGGCCCTCATAATCGACTAGTGAAACGCCTCAATATACCAAACGTGTAGCCGGGCACCCTCCCCCCTCCGCCCAAGCCGGAGGTGGGCCCCCCCTCCAAAAATTTTCGCCTGCGGCGCTATAGTTTGGACGCGTTTGACCAAAGTTAAGCTATTTTTGGCACTTGTAGCCTATCTTTGCAAAAATTTCTCATTCTTTTGTACTTTTTTGGCAAAATATTTAGGTCGTTTGACCCCCCCCCCCCCCCCTCCAGGGGCCTCAAACCCCCCCCCCCCCCCACCCGGCCGGTTGGCGCTTATACGTACCGTAAATACACTAATAAACCCCCGGGGGCTAATTTGTTCAACCTCCCTCTAGGAGGAGTACAATTGGAAGGGGGAGGGGGCTTATTAGAGTATTTACGGTACGCTCACTGCGCTGACGCCCTTCAACATTGGGAAAACTTACATAATGCGCAACGCGAAGATACTACGTGCCACCATCCTGTAACACTTCCCACTCAGTCTATTCTACCCAATCGCAGGCACAGTGGTGGCAGGCCTGCTCACAAAGGGCGTGGTGCGGGAGGGAGACAGACTGGTGGCGGGGCCCTCGCAGGACGGCTCCTTCTCCCCCGTGGAAGTACACTCCATTCACAGGCAGGTGACATTGCTTGCAAACCTGAGCAATGAGCTACTTGTGTCAGCAATATGACATCAAGGCAATTGCATAGGTGCGATTCTCCCCCGGGGGGGGGGGGGGGTTACACCGGGATTTGGGGGGAGGGGGTACTAAAATAATGCCTAAAGAGTGTTAAAAACCTGCATTTTTGCTCAATTTTGACACTAAGTGTACCAAAATTACTCAAAAATAGACCTGCATTTTTGCTCAATTTTGACCCTAAATGTACCAAAATTACTCATAAATAGCGCCGCAGGCGAAAATTTTGACCGATTTTGAGCGATTTTTCTCATTTTTTTCCCGTTTCCTCGTGAGGGGGAGGGGCGTAACAAGAATTCCATTCTTGTTGGGGTCGGCTAATGCCCCCCCCCCCCAAGCGCACCTATGGGCCAGCGCCTTTGCAACAAAGAAAGTCTACGGTAAATACTCTAAGCCTTCGGGGGGGGGGGGGTGGCTTATTATTCAACCTCCTTCTAGGAGGGGGTACTATTGGAGGGTGGGGTCTTAGCAAGTGGCATATCTGGCTGGCGCCTTTGCATTTGAGCTCGGTGCGTGCCCTGTCCGCGTGAATGCCCTCAGGGCAATTGCCCTTGTGTTTCGTCCACTGCGTGTAATGACTCCATCCAAGTGTATTTATACTCCACAAAAAAGTGTGGAGTATATAGCGATTGTGCGCGAAACGCAGTAATTTGGACCGGATGGCGTTCGCTCGTGAAGCGGCCGATTTGCAAACGGTCTTTTGCGTTGGGTAGGCCTAGTAAGTGGGCAGGGTGGACACCAAACGGGGTCACGCTCCGGGACCCCGTTGGCGGGAAATTCAAAAATTTAAATTTTCAAAGTACTGAAAAAGGCATAGTACAAGGTAGAACTCGAAAAAGTTGCATGTAATGGTATATACTATCTTTTGATATGTTGTAGTACTCGATAGGGCCGAGGGTGGAAAAAATGAATTGGATCGCTGCGGGACCCATTTTGGCGCCAAATTTAAAAAATTCGCGATTTTTCGCTGTTTTCCGACTTTGACGGTTTGCTGTGCGCGATAGGTAGCAGCTAGAGCCGCGAGACCGCTTTTGTTGCTCCTTCCCAGATGTCCTCTATCGAATGAGCCATTAACGGAGAAAATTGGTTGAGAGACAAAAAAGTTATTTTCCCGCAACTTTTTTGACTCCGGGGTCGAAAATTGCGATTTTCGCGTTTCGGCGTCTGTAGCACTCGAATGCGTTGCCGAATCGGTTCAAAAGTGGTTTCAAACGATTCTACATTGAAATCTAGTCCAGCAAAGTGTTTTTGGCAAATTTGCAGAGCTACAGTAACCCTGCCGCGTCCATTTGAATATTGGGGGTCTGGTCGACTTTCGCAATATTATACTCGATTTCGGTGTTTTCGGGGGCGCTGATTACGAATTTGGCATTCGTTTAGCGTTTAGATGTACTTTTATCACACCTGTGACCAATCTGCGTGCTACTGTACCCCAAGTGCAGAATTTTGGTACTGAGAGTCCACAGGAAGTTAGGGGTGTTGTATGTCGATTCTGGGGTATTTTGAGATGCAGATGACGAATTCGGCATTACTTTTGCGATTGGGAGTGTTAGGAGGCCACAACAGGAGAGGAGTCACTGTACATAGGAGTTCAGATTTGTGGAGTATACTGCGTCCCCCGGACGACTTGCCTGGTTTTCTGCTGAATTTCACTCCACATTACACTTCACAAACTAGTGGCACCACGAACTCGTCCAATCAATTTGGTTCACGCGTGATACATCCTCTCTCTGATACCTCTATGCTTTTTCACAGGAACAAGACCCCCTGTCGCGTGGTGCAGTCGGGCCAGGCGGCCAGTCTGGCCCTGAGACGATGCCCTCCATTGGGAAATAGCTGTGAGACGCCAGTGGCTGAAGGCTATGATGAATCCACGCAGGACACCACCGCCTACTTCAGAAAGGTTGCAGTGATTCTATCTTTTAGTTGGTGGAAAGAGAAGCGGCACAGCGAAGAGCTGAGTGCGGACTGGTGTAGTTACTCTACACCTTGCTCAGTAGCAAAATGGCGTCTAACAAGATCATAGGTGCGATTGCCTCCCCCCCCCCCCCCCCCTCCAGCCTAGGCCATCCGGACCAGATTTCCGGATACCCCCCCCCCCCCCCTTAGAAAATTTCTGGTCAGACCCCCCCCCCCCTTACCCTAAGATTACCCTGAGAAAACGGGAACACCTAGGAAATTTTCCCAAAATCAGTCCACAATTGGGCAAAACATTTTCGCCTGCGGCGCTATTTTCGCGCATTTTTGGCCATTTTTAATGAAGTTTGCTTTATAATAGAGCAAAAAATATCTAATTTTTGGCAATTTTGAGGTGTATTTGTCCAGTCTTCTGGACCCCCCCCCCCCCCCCCCCACGCTTTCTCACCCGATCAGGAAACGGATTCCGGATCTGTAGACCCCCCCCCCCCCTTGGCCCAATTCTGGACCGCCCCTATGAACAAGTTGCACGCATTGCTGGCAAGAGGGCATTATATTATTACCAACGTTCCCTTTCAGGGAATGGTTCTATTGGGCGTCAATGATGAGTGCCCGCAGGCGTCTTGGGCCTTCGAGGCAGACGTCTACGTGCTCTTCCACCCCGCCGACTCCATATGCGTGGGATTCCAGGCCACTGGTAAGTAAGTGGTGTGTGGTAAAGACCCCCCCCCCCCCCCCAAATTCCATTAGTTTGCGCCTGCTGCGGCGATCAAACATGGCCAAATTTTCGCCTGCAGCGCTACATCTACGCGGTTTTCATCGAAATTATGCGGTTTTTGGCGCTTTTTATCCGATTTTTGCAAAATTTCCTTACTTTTTGACAAATTTTTAGGTCATTTGACTCACCACACCCTCTTGAAACCCCCCCCCCTCCCCCTAAATTCGGATTCCCCCCCCCCCCCTTCCCCGAAGGGGCGCGTTACAGGTGTGGGTAATGCTGTCAGTCTCTTCAGTGGGGTCTCAGGGGGTATGCATGAGAATGGCGTCGAGTGGGGGGGGGTGGGGGTTGCTTGGCCTCACGTGGAATACCCCCCCCCCCACCTTTACCAAAATCGACTAGTGTCGGGCATAACAAAGTGCGAAAATCGATATAGAGCCTTGCCGCTGGCTAGAATTTCTCCGTTTTGCGGCCCACACAGACGAAAGTTGTCCATATTGTAGCGCGCCAGTGGGTTCTATAGCATTTCTGAAGCCTTTACTCCTTTTTACAAGCTATGCAAGCCTTGTATGTGGCGAGAATCCACTGTTTCACACCGCGTCATTTCCCGTATCTACCATTGCAGTCCACCTGGGCAACGTGCGTCAGACGGCGACTCTGATGGACATGGAGGGGGTGGTCTGTCTGCGGTCGGGCTGCGAGGCGAGAGTGAAGTTCCTCTTCCACTGCAGACCAGAATACGTGACGGTGGGCAGTCGCCTGCTCTTCAGACAGGCCGCCACCAAGGCCAGCGGCATGGTGGGTGGTTGACTCCCCCCCCCCCCTTCTTCCCACACACTCAGCGTGTCGTGCCAAGGCTCCTGCTCATATACCGTGCGTTGCAGAGAAGCTTACACATGTACTATGCCCTGCAGAGGCTCCTGCACGCATACAATGATCTGCAGGGGCTCCTGCACGGATACATTGATCTGCAGGGGCTCCTGCGCTCATACATTGGTCTGCAGGGGCTCCTGCACTTATGCATTGCCATGCAGGGGCTCCTGCACGCATACATTGATCTGCAGGGGCTCCTGCCCACACATTCTGGTCTTCAGGTGACGAAGGTGGGCTTGGATCCCTCCACCCTTCCCCGCCTGCCCTCCAGCGCCCGTCTGAAGAGCCTGGGATAGCGCTTGGCTCAACTGAGTCTCTGAAGGCAATCAAGATTCGTGAGAGAAGCGTAGGAACAGTGTAGAATCTGGTCTCTCCTCTCCCGGAGTTCGGTTACAGTAGCGTTGCGTCAGTGGTGTTGTTGTGCGTTCGCGCATGCGTTGCTCGTGTCGCTGCTTTACTGGGTGAAAGGTCGATATTTATGCAGATTCGCCGCCTCCTCTAGAATTTGTAGCGGTACTGGTACGTATGCAGTGTAGAGTTGGCAGGTTGAGACTCGAGGTAGAACTGATTTGGGATCGCCACAGTTACAGTATGACGCCGCGCGCGTTGCTTTCCTTCTGGCGTTATTTGCGTACAATGTACAGAGTGACCGCTAGTACTGTAGCAGTGGTGTGCAATTTCCCCATATTATGTTCGCGTGTAAATAAAGAACGAACGCCGCCAATTGACGCAGAAGTCTGTACCTACGTAGTAACAATAGATGTCATTGTCGTCACTTTGCAACGGCCGATTGGACGCGCAGATCATTGCCTTTCATGGGTGATTGTTTCCGATATACATACATTGTACAATACGGTAATTCATTTGACCGTGTTAACCCGTAGATAACCTCTGAAGTCTGTACTGTACCCATCTACTCGTTGAATTGAATGCATCGCATGCGTCGCTGATTATTAGCTGCGCTTGAAACGCGTCAAACCTTCACTTCAAAGCGCAAAGTAGGAGTGTCGAAGCCCGCCATCTCTCGGCCGGAAAGGCTTCACGGCACAACAGAACAAAACGGGCTTTGTTCCTTTGTAACTCCGGCTTTCTGCGAGATTAGCGCGAGCGAGGAACCCTCAACCGGCCATTTCATTTTAGCACAGGCGCTTGTCGATCTCAGCCTTCAATTGAAACGACGCTCTCCTGTCGCGCATTTGGAGGTCTCATGAAACCTTCACGGCACAAACACAGCATGTACCGTTCTTGTTGGTGTGTGCATAATCTTAGACAACGGTGCCCACGCTTCATCTGGTAAAGAGCAGTGTTATTAGAGCTCATTCTTCCACCCTCTTGCCAGCCCACTGAAATGGTCTGACGTCTTAGCTTTGGATTCACACTTCGGACGCTTTGGATTCACACTTCGGACGCTTTGGATTCACACAGGTACAAGTGAGAACGCCTACATTCACAGTTGACTTCTGAGCGCTAGTAAGGAAACGGAAGCAACAGGCTATCGCTCCTTCCGCACCTAGTCAACACTCTGAAACCATTCGACAGCCTCTCTAAACTTCTGTTCCGTGCTGTGCAACGTCCGCCATCGGTTCCTGGACTGCCGTCAGTCCTTCAGCAGTCCCTATTAAGAAGTGCTGACAGCCACAATGGTAAACACAAGATGATTCAGGTGGGCATGTTCATTCCCCACATGGGGCTGAATGGCTCTGATTATTGACGATGTGGTTCCTGTCTATACTTGTCCACTGATGGATTCCCCAGGACGCAACATTGCAGTTGCTCTGCGAGGCTCTACGGAATTGCCAAACTGTTGAGATTCAGTGGCTGGAATAACCGCTGGATCAGAGCGGCTGAGAAGGTTGTGCGCAAGCCAAGAGCGCATCAGAAGCAGGGGTGACCATAGAAACTGAAACTAGTTTCAGTTTCAGTTTCAGTTTCTATAAATATACTAAACCTGAAACTGAAACTGAAACTAAAATGGTCAGCTATATTGAAACTGAAACTGAAACTCCGCAAAAGGAATCAGTATTAGTGCAATACTGAAACTACTTTCAGTGCGCACTACTGAAACTAGTTTCAGTTTCAGTTTCAGTGTTTGAGGCGTATGTTTGGTTCATCTTAGGTTGATTCGGCACTTTGCTTGATTGACAATGACGAAAAACTTTGAATGCACCTTATGTATGGTAATCAGCAACGCAGCAACGCATCCATGCGAGATTGTACGTGCGCTTTACAGCCGCGAACAGCGTACTTAATACTGAAACTCAGTTTCAGTAACTGAAACTCAAGAAAATTCTTTACTGAAACTGAAACTGAAACTAGAAAGAAAACTGATACTGAACCTGAAACTGAAACTAAATTAGTTTCTATGGTCACCCCTGATCAGAAGGGCTGTCAGTCTGGTGGTTCCCTGGACTCCTCTGGACGAAGCTTTTGTTTAGAATGCCATCTGAATACCGATTAGCAGGCTCAGTTCAGTATACTATGAAGCAGCAAGTACACTTTAGAGTCCGTCGTCGTCCGTCCGTGACTCTGTAGAAGGAGAAGCTGTTGGCCAGTTGTGTCCACTGCTTGGAGGAGAAGGAAGAGGACGGCAACTGGACACTTTCGAGAATTGAACAAATGTACACGAGTTGAGGTCGACACCGCAGCTGGAGGGTAATGGGCCCTAAAATACTGGTTTTCCATTGCATGTTCCATGGTGATGGCACATGCTTTGTTACTGTTTCAAGCTGGTAATTTTCAATCTACTGAAGTCCCTACACTGTTCATTAATTGGATGTGTCGTGTGCTTCGTTAATTATTAGCTGCGCTTGAAACGCGTCAAACCTTCGCTTCAAGATTCAAAAGTAGGCCCGTTTCGAAGCGCGTCATCTCTGGAAAGGCTTCACGGCACAACAGAACAAACAGGCTTTGCTCCTTTGTAACTCCGGCTTCCTGCGAGATTAGCGCGACCGAGGAACCCTCAGCCCGACCATTTCATTTGAAGCCAAGTTGAGAGCACAGGCGCTTGTCGATATCACCCTTCAATTAAAACGACGCTCTCCCGTCGCGCATTTGGAGGTCTCATGAAACCTTCACGGCGCAAACACAACATGTACCGTTCTTGTTGGTGTGTGCATAACCGCTGGCTCAGACAACGGTGCCCACGCTTCAGCTGGTGGAGAGCAGTGTTAGCGCTAATTCTTCCACCCTCTTGCCAGCCCACTGAAATGGCCTGACGTCATATGTATATCGCGTTGGATTCACATAGGCAAGTGAGAACGCCCACACCACAGTTACATCCTCTGCGCTAATAAGGTGAAGAAAACAACAGGGCATTGCTCCTTCCGCACCTAGTCAACACTCTGAAACCAATTGACAGCCTCTCCAAGCCTTTGCTCAGCGCTGAGCAACGGCCGCCATCGGTTTCTGGACTGTCATTAGTCGACCTACTGTACGCCCCGCTGCGCAGTGCAGTCATCATCTCTTGGGACATATGGTACTCTGTGAGTGTGGTGAGGTGAGCATATTCACCACCGCAGGGGCTGAATGGCTCTGATTATTGACGATGTGGTTCCTGTTACGTGTTCACTGATGCATTCCCCAGGACGCCACATTGCAGTTGCTCTGCGAGGCTCTACGGAATTGCTAAACTGTTGAGATTTGGTGACTGAATAAGGTTGTGCGGGATAAGAGCGGCTGGGAAGGTTGTGCGAGTGCGAGAGCCCCGACCGCTTCAAAGAAGGGTAGTCAGCATGGTTCCATGGACCTTCTTATGTCTGATGTAGAGGAGCAACCATCTGCGCTCCCCCAGAAAGATGGTCAAAGCTGTGAAAAACACCCCTGGAAATACAGAGACTGGCAAAGCCAACACGCTCCTTGGAGCGCTGGGCATTTATAATGGTGGGAGAAGAGGTTTCAGAGGCGACATGAGTTGTGTGCACTATGGCACATATCGATACCGGTCCACTTGATTTGCGTTGGTTCAAAACTCCGATGGGCATCGACTACCCCATAAACCTGCGCTAAAAAATTATCAATATTACTTGCATACCTTACTAATAATTTTCTGCTCGCGATTTATTTTGTATCGCGTACTAAGAAAAGCCCCCGTGGGGAAAGTCCCCCAGGGAAAAATTATCGATACTGGATGAGTACCCTACTAAAATAATAGTATGGGACTAGCCGTTCCTTCCTGTTGCAGAAGAATTTCTGTGATCTGAATAGCATGGAATGTAGTCGTCAATGGCCGTAATGTCCGGTTGCATGATCTGCCCTGTTGAAGGTCTGTCCTGTTGTGAGCCAACGGCGCTGGTCGCCTCGCGCGCGCGCCGCAACGTCCGTCCTGTTCATTGTCAAGGTCTGACCTGTTGCAAGATTTGTCCTGTTGAAGGGTCTGTCCTATTGCAGGGTATATGTCCTGTTGCAAGGTCTGTCCTGTTGCAAGGTCTGTCCTGTTGCAAGGTCTCTCCTGTTGCAAGGTCTGTCCTGTTGCAAGGTCTCTCCTGTTGCAAGATCTATCATGTTGCAAGGTCTGTCCTGTTGCAAGGTCTGTCCTGCTGCAAGATTTGTCCTGTTGCAAGATCTGTCCTGTTGCAGGGTCTGTCCTGTTGCAAGATTTGTCCTGTTGTAAGATCTGTCCTGTTGCAAGATCTGTCCTGTTGCAAGATCTGTCCTGTTGCAGGGTCTGTCCTGTTGCAAGATTTGTCCTGTTGCAGAATCTGTCCTGTTGCAAGATTTGTCCTGTTGCAGAATCTGTCCTGTTGCAAGATTTGTCCTGTTGCAAAATCTGTCCTGTTGCAAGATTTGTCCTGTTGCAAAATCTGTCTTGCTGCAAGGTCTGTCCCGTTGCAAGATCTGTCCTGTTGCAAGATTTGTCCTGTTGCAAAATCTGTCCTGTTGCAAGGTCTGTCCTGTTGCAAGGTCTGTCCTGTTGCAAGATCTGTCCTGTTGCAAAGTCTGTCCTGTTGCAAGATCTGTCCTGTTGCAAGATCTGTCCTGTTGCGAGCCAATGGCGCTGGTCACCTCGCGCGACCATCCTGTTGCAACGTCTGTACTTTTGCAAGATTTGTCCTGTTGCAGAAAGTCTGTCCTGTTGCAAGCCAATGGCGCTGACTGCCTCGCGAACGCGCTGTACAAAGCGGCGCGCAAAACAAATGATAGAGAGCGGGCAGATTGTCCTGTTGCAAGATCTGTCCTGTTGCAAGCGTCTAGTCGGTGAAGCGGCTAGAATTGCCTGCGCGAGCGTTGCCGTACTGTTCAATGCCTGCGCGAGCATCGCCGTTGTATTGCCTGGATTGCATTGAACATTTCAAGCCTCTCTGTTGTACCGCGCGACTGTTCGCTTTTGCAAGGCTCTGCTACCGTGCATTGCCGTTCAGTTCATGCGATGCCTGCGTTGAAGGCAGGCAGCAACAGGCGGCGCTGGCCGTGCAGCGATTGATTGCCGCCGCTGGCGTCCCGTTGGCGTCTAGGCGCGCTCGTGCTGAAGCGTCGCGTGGCGAAGTGCTAGCGAGGCAAGCGCATGCTGAAGCGTCGCGTGGCGAAGTGCTAGGGAGGCAAGCGTGGACGGACGGACACTACACCTAGCTAGCATAGTAATGTAGATAAGTACCGTGTCGAGAAGGATGCATCGCGAAAACCCCAAATTTCGATACCTGATCCATGGGTCATATATGGCCTAACGCGGGTTTATGGGCTACGCCAACGAGAAGTTTCATCAGCAGTTTCTAGCCGGCGAGGGGCTTTACATCTCGAATTGTATGCGACAGGATGGAGGTACCCTACTTATGTAGCTAACATACATAAGTTGCTAAAACAACTTTTGGGTGATGCATATTGCGTGTGAATTCTCCTAAACAAGAGTATAAGCTTGACCAGACAGGACAACGCTGTCGCTCAATTCGCAAGAAGAGTGGTTGACCTGGAAGGAATTGGCTGGAAAGTAGTGATGGCAACCCGAAACTGGGTAAGTACTTACCCAGTTGTACCCAGTTTATTTTGACTGGGTATACCCAGTTCTACTTACCCAGTTTCAGATTCGCGAAAATTGGCCGTACCCAGTTTTACTGAACAGTGTTACAGAAATTGCTAAAATTAACTGGGTACTCAGTTTTACCCAGTTTTAAAAACTGGGTAAAAACTGGGTAAATTTACTTTTACTTACCCAGTTTTACCGAAAACTGAGTATACTTACCTGTACTTACCCAGTTTCCAAATTTTGGAAATTGCCATCACTACTGGAGAGTTGCCAATTCTGCACGCAGTCCCAATTCCACTCATTGCGCAACGGCCGGCAAGACGACGACAGCGTCGGAAGTATGTACATGAAGGGAGAAGCACACTGCGAGCGGATGATTCGATCAACAGGACACTACTACAAGTGTTAAGTGTAGAATGAGTGCGCTATACAGGGTGTCTCATGGTGGGTGTACCAACTTTGATCGGCTGTTGCGCGTCACTGCGTTGGTCGATTTAGCTGAAATTTGGTAGGTATGTGCTACTAAGCGAGACTTAGACATCTGCAAAATAAAATGTTTCGACGATGGTGCACCACGTGGAGGAGGCTCTGCAGCAGCAAAAGCAGTTGCCCAGGTCCGATTAATGTCCTGCAGACTGACTTTGATTTGATTGTTCTGAAGCGTGTTACAAGCTACGTGGTTCGTTTCAAGGCCGCTCAGAAGCTCAATTAATCCTCATTGTGATGGTGCAGGTGGCAGCAAAGCAAACCACTTTGTAGCTGCCACAAGCCGACGAGTCTTAAGAAAATGGCAATGTTTGCGTTTTGCGGCCGCATTAAGATTATCTTTAGGATGTCGATTTACCAAT
>JASAMZ010006884.1:7500-16502 GCA_030248115.1 Linhomoeus sp. GSCO2_2 | reverse complement strand
TTATTCTTGGTTCAGTTAGTCTTGCCGACGCAGAAGAGATGGTTGAAGAAGGTTTCCATAGAATGGAGCAGTAGCTTGCGAAGAAACCACGACAACAACCCGTCTCCTCCTTCGTAGGAAGACAAGAGGAAGGCAAAAGTCAGGGCTCGCAGAAGGTGCAGGCGCATCAGAGCGCTTCCAGACAGATGGGGCATAGCAACTCCGGGTCCACTTCTACTGGCACTGGAGCGTCGTCGAAAGCACTGGCACGGGCAGCAGAAGGCTTTGGAGATTGCAGTGCAGTGTCAGGGCGTTTCTTATGCGCTTTCAAAAGCCTCTCGGCGCCGCGCTCTTCTTTCAGTGCAAGAGTTCCTCCAAAGCGGCGCAATTGGTGTCAGGTGTGCCAAGACAAGGGGCTTAAAATCTGTCTAAGTTTCGCCGCGTGAAGTTTTCTACAGCTTGCTGGGGATGGGTAGAAGAGGGTTGGACTTTCGAAGTACCCGGTACAGTTGTGCCAGTAGCCACCCACACACGCACGAGGTGGGGGTTACTATTTTGCCTCCCTCTTGGGGGGAACTATTGGAGTTGGAAGGACGTATTCGAAGTGGTGGCGGTGGGGGGGGGGGGTATTTTCGGCAGCGCAACACTTGAAGCAAACAGACCTATAGGCCGTTGGTACCGCTGGTCTTTCCAAATTCCATAGGCGTCATACATTCTAATACTTTCACTTTCACAATGTATAACCTTTCACTGAACTACATAATCACTTGAATGCTCGTTGAAGTTAGGGTTTGCAGACTATAGACCGTCGATGGCGCTATTCCGTCCGTTGCTGCTGCCGCTTCTGCTGACGACTGAGGCCGTCGCCCTCTACTGCCACCGATCCATCTTGTTCTACGCCTAGTGAGTTCAACTGCACATTCAGCAGTTGTGAAAATGCGTCTTTTCCGACTACAGCGAATGGCCGTTGGAAAACGCCATCAGACAAGAAAGGCGTGGTGGATTATTCTTCGGAGCCAGCTGCCGGTCGAAATTCTTCCTGTGGTCGAAGTATGCGAAGAACAGCAGACGCCAGCCAGTGGCTCATTAGGAGACTGGCGCGATGAGAAGTCGGGTGGTGTCGCTTGCGATGAGCTGCGGATCCACAGAAAGACCGCTCTCTGCATGGAGATCACCGACAGAATTAAGCTTCTCCGTAAGTCAATGGTTCAGCGACTGTCCTTAAATCTTGGCTATCTGCAGTGGCTCCCTTTGTTTCATCACCCCCTCCTCCCCCCCCCCCCCCATTCCGTCTGATTTGCACTCTAAGTGGTAGTAGTCGCTCACGTTTTCAGGGGACTACGGGAATTATTCCAGATATTTCGAGTGCTGCTGCAAAGAAGACGACTGCAACGACATGGCGCGCCTGAATAAGACGACTCACGCGCCCTACTTCGCCGTCACAGAATGGAAGAAGAACGGCTCCATCTTCGGCTGTTGGGCGTCGCCCGTGGCTGCCATGCCCATCGACGCCCTCTCCCAACCCTACTGCCTCAACACCTACACGTTTGTCACACTGATTCCAAGCGTTGAATCTCCGCTCATTATCTATTCTATTCAGGGCGAATGAAACCACCAGTTTTGTCAACAGTTGGTGGGAAGGTGTTGTGGACCAGCACAGTCTGTGTACTGAAGCGGCGGTCCACTGGCGGAAAAGCAGAGGGGAGGAGGAGCCCTTCTGCTTCATCATGGAAGAAGATTGGAAGTGGGGCTGCTGCTGCCGGCGTCCCTTCTGCAACAACGTCAGATTGGACAACAGAACGGACCCGCAGCTGCAGCGTGACAACCTTACCTGGCCGAAGATGATGACCACCACAACGACCACACCGAAGACGACCACGCCGAAGACGACCACGACGACCACACCGAAGACGACCACGACGACCACGCCGAAGACGACCACGACGACCACCACGACGAGTGCCACGACGACCACCACGACGATCACGACCATTACCACAACGACAGCGACCCAGGCGACTGCTTCGCCAGGCAGCTCATCGTTCAGTGAAATCTTTGAGCGCAGCAGACGAGTGGAGACGACCGAATGGCCGACGACGACGACTGCCGCTTCGACCGGAAGCGCGGAAGGCTCATCGGCGGTAGCCGACCGATCGACCCAACTTCTGCCAACTTCTACCGCCACGAGATTCGATAGCCAGAGCGTTTCAGCCAGTTTTGGTGCTACTACATCGTCGACTACCAACCTCAGCTTCAGCGGCAACAGCACTGCGGCGATTCCAGAAGCAGAAACGGTCACGACGACTGAAGCGAAGGAAGAGAAGAGAATGTCAACATGGCTGCTGGCGCTGCTCATTGGGCTGGGCGTTGTGCTGTTGGTGCTGCTGTGCGCTTGCGCCATCTTCCTCGTTTGCTGTTGGCGCAGGGTACAGAAGCGGAAGCTGCGCCAGAAAAGAGAATCTCACGCCACCCATGGTATAAACAGAAGAAGAGAGGCCGACAAAGAGGAAGGGGAGAAATCGAAGCATCCTCAACAAAAGCTGCCCTACGAAAGGAGAGCCTTAATGGGGCCACGCAAGGAAACCACAGAAGACGGAGCTGAAGAAGTGGTGCCATCGCCAGGAAGAAGGATCGAGACAGAAACCGATTTAGTCGAAGAATTGCTACCGGAGAAGGAAGAGGTCTCGCGAGATGCTACCGTCGGCTGGATGAAATCGGAGACGCCGCCGCAGCAGCCGAAGCGCACCGTCGACGACAGTGTCGATCTCGAGAGCGAGGAATCGACAAGTCAGGAAGAGGAAATGTCGCCGAACGACCCATGGCTGACCACGTACATAGGAGAGGTAATATTGTACATCCTTCACACTGATCTTTGGTAGCACATATTAGATTCATCGTTGCCGTTCAGGCGAATCTGGGCATCGCCCGAGCGACGGTCTCCGAGTTGGATGTGGGAGTGGGCGTGGAACTGACCGCAGAAACCGCCGAAGCGACCGAAGGCCAAGAAGAGAACGAGAACAAGAACGATGGCAGTGATACTCTGGATGATCCGCTGCGCCTTCACTAGCTGCTGCTGCCTTAGTCTGTTTCGCGTCTTTCGTCTTTTGCTTGTTTTGTTGACTTGGCGCTGACGTCAGTAGCGCATTAGCGCGGTTGAAAGTTGAAGTTTCGTTTCCGCGAGCACTTGAGACGACCTCTGGTGGTTGGCTCCTGATAGAACAAAGCGCGTCTGTCAAAGCCATCACTCCTCAAATCAATCCGTGTTGCCGATCGCACAAGCGGAAGTGAAGTTTGCCACTACAGAGGTTGACAGACAGGCTCGACTGTTTGTTCCGTATGCTCTCCTCTCCAGCAGCGCACACATTGCCATCACAGAGAACCTACACCTTGCTGGAAGCGATTTTTGACAAGCCGGAGACAATCATTCCACAAACTCAAGTGGTCCATACTGTTGGCCTTTGCATCGTGCGTCGAATAGGGAAACGCACATACACGTAAATACTCTAATAAGCCCCCGGTGGCTTATTTTTTCAACCCCCCTCTAGGGGGGGGTACTATTGGAGGGGGGGGGGGGCTTATTGGGGGGGGGGGGGGGCTTAGTATTTCGACGCCTCTTCCAGAGACCCAAGATACACAAAATATACGTATGTCATACAGAATATACCTTCCAGGCACTGAATATCCTTAACATAGCATGTACTAAGGGTATATTTACTACATATAGAAGCTGTAGTAGTACTATAGTACAGTATACATGCATGCAGTATGCCTTATAAGTACACAATACACATACATGTACTATAGTACATAAGGTAGGGGGTACTGTTGGAGGGGGGGGGGGGGCTTATTTCGCCGCCCCCAGGGCGGCGAGTATATATGTGACGCCCAGAATCCGCATCTCGTCCAGAATCCGCATATGCGGCTTCTGGACGGCAACACTAGTCCAGTTTCCGCACAATGCGGATTGTGGAACGCAGCGCCATGCCAGAATCCGCTTTAAGAGAGAAGGAGAAGCATGCTCCTGGCTCTATATGCGTAACTTTGACGTGAAGAATACGCATTGCTTGATTGATTACAAATGTTTGTTTGTCTTTGAAAGTATGATTTTCCTTTGAAATTAGGCTATGACTACGCTACTATTGCACGAATTTTTGCATTTATTTGCTTCAAAAAGTGCAGGAAAACGTCTCATTTACTCATAAAACACTACAAACATACGTATAAAGGCCATATCCTAGCCAGAAAATGGCCCATATGCCTATGAAAACAACAAAATAGCGCCGCAGGCAAAATTTTTTCGCAAATTTGGGGCGCTGGGGGGGGGGGGTCGGGTGGGGGATCGGAGGTCGGGGGGAGGGTCGTCCTGAACGTCGTCGGGATTGGTCTGGGGTGGGGGGAGGGTATCCCCCCCCCCCAACACCCCCCCAAAGGAACCTATGCGTTCGTCCGCGGCTGATGGCAACTGTTCTGTGCGGTTCATGCTTGCTGCTGACGTTCGCAAGTGCATCGAGTGTGACAGGTCGCTCGCCACCAGTTTTGCAAGGCTGAAGTGTGTTCGATCGTTAGCGGCTGATTGCAACTACTCTGCGAGGTTGATCGCTTGCCGCTGACGTTCGCAACGCTGACGTTCGCAAGTGTAGTGAGTGTGATGTGACAGATCGCTCGCCACCACTGTTTGCAAGGCTGAAGTGTGTTCGATTGTTCGCCGGCTCGCTTGTAACGTCACTTTCTCTCACTTCCTTTTGTGCGCCAACGAAGTGAACAACCGTTGAACAGTTGGATCGTTGCTAAAAGCAAAGTGGTTTTGTCGCGAACGATGCTCAGCCGCCATGACGTAAACTGAAAACCGTACTATGTTTTGTTGTATGTTCGTGCAGTACAGCAAATAGCGCGTCATGCGACAGTACAGTAGTGAATGACTATAGGTGAACAAAATACTGTTTGAGTTAGATCGCGCGTTATTCGGGCCTCGCGCACAGCGTGTTGAAGGCCTCGCGCACAATGTGTTGCAGCACAGTATCCGCCGTTTAGTGGCACTGGACAGACAGAGAAACATCGTTAGTCGCTTAGTATATAGGATGCCGCTTGTATATGAACGGCTTTTGGAAGGTGTCGTCGCCTACTCTTCCAGAAGCCGCTCGATGTGGTAGCCGCCCTAAAGAAGGAGGGAAAGAAGGCCTGCCAACGCGAGATGGTCACTCTGAGCGACGCCATTCGGCGACAGAAGATCGCGCTAGGCACTCTGGAGTCCCTTCCAAAACTGAAGCAGCGGACAGTAGAAATCTGCGACCAGGGAGAGAAGCTTGTCGACCAGCTAAAGCAAAGCTGCGAGAGGAGCCTCCGTGGAGACATCGGGGACCAGATGGAGGAGTTGATGATGAACGTGAGTCGCAATAGGCGCACTCCAGCAGGTCCCGTATGGATTACCCTCAGTTCGCAGCGTGCCCTCGCAGTGCAAACTACCTTGCCGTGCGTTGTCTATGCAAATGCGAACTTGATCAGCAAGGGCTTGTGCCGCGTTGCGAGACGCCAGTGCCGCACTATGTACGTGTTATATGGGGCTTATGAGTTTGTAACCGAAAATGGATGAACTGAACTTGAAACTTGAAAATGAAAGTGCAAACTTGAAACTCATATCGGTGTTTTGGCTCACACAGGTCATGAAATGGGGCTCGCACGTTACTGGACTGAACAGCATCGTGGAACAGAAGTTTGGCGGCCAATCGATGCCGGCCACCAGCCCGGCCCAAGCTGCCCAATTCGCCAGTGGAGATGGAACGATGAGAGGCAGCCTGCAGGTTGGGCAGCGATGGCCAGCTTTCTTGTTTGTAGTCCTTTAACCACTGAGTTGTCATCTATGGAAGTGTCGTCTACTGCCACTGTTTTCACAGGCGAGCTACCGCAACAAGGTGGAGCAGAGCAAGCACCTGCTGGAGAAGTCCCAGGAGCAGTACGAGTACGAACAGGCCCGACTGGACCGAGCCAACCAGCAAGCTGGGGAACTGATGGCCCAGCTGCACAGTCTGGTGGTCACAGAGGACAATCTGGAGCAGGCCATCGAACTGCTCATTGAAGCCATCAAGTACCTGAGGTCTGTTGGACGACTGGCCGCTGCGCGTAGTCTGCGAACGCGTCGCCTGTAATACACGTGTGCTGAAAGTTGTTTGCCAGCAGTCCGCAAACGCCTCACGTTTGCAGCGAGCTGGAGACCCAGTGGCGCAAGATGGAGCAGTTCTTCTTGCAAGTCAGCAACGTCATCGCCGACGTTTATGAGACCAAGATGCACGATTTTGCTGAGAACGTGCAAGTGAGTACAAGCTGTACTGTACCTTTAGACCTGCTCAGTTATAAGAGACGGATGGGCCTCATGCATGCACAGATTACTAGGCGCCCCTACGCTGCGCACAATTGGTATAGCCAGTCAGAACAGGAGTTCTCTGACTACCGCATCATTCGCATCAAAGTTTATCGGATACTACCACTGTAGAACACTCGGTACGACTCAATCGCACAGGTCATGCTCGACCACCAAAGCGAGACTGGCAAGAGCCTGGACCTGCGCAGCGATCTGATCTACAAGTCTGCTATGCAGGCCACTCGGGTCAACTACCGCATCAACCGGATGGCCACCACCTACTACCGCATCTCCCGACGGCACTTCATGCCACAATT
This sequence comes from Linhomoeus sp. GSCO2_2, assembly GCA_030248115.1. Lineage (NCBI taxonomy): Eukaryota > Metazoa > Nematoda > Chromadorea > Monhysterida > Linhomoeidae > Linhomoeus > Linhomoeus sp. GSCO2_2. The sequence goes on along the minus strand of JASAMZ010006884.1, from coordinate 9,851 downwards.
GGGCAGCGTCAACCTGTGAGGCTGGGATGATTTTGAGACGTTCTTTGGCCCAATTTTCGGTCTAGCGTTTTCCTATTCTAGACTGCTGAACGTCGATCCAAAGAAGGATATGGCCAAATTTCGACGAGCCCAAAGCCTATTGAAGAACAACGTGAAGAAAGCTCACGAGGACATCCTCGCCATCTACAAGGCCGATCAACGACAGCTGGCTTCTTCGGTCAAGGTTGGCGACTACCTATTATGTGGCAGTGTACTCTAGCGCTGTTATAGGATCGCGTACCGTAGCTCACGTTGGTGCCATCCATTTGCCATGACGAGGTCTAGAACATGCTTCGTCTTTCTTCTGCCTTCTTTCGCAAAGTGGGATCTCGTGGAGAGGCCTTCTTTCACAGAATCTGCAAAACACCTGCCACGACTTACAACTTTTGGTGTAGAGTCAAACGATGCGGCCGGAGCTTGCAGCACGCATCTCAGAAGTCAACCTGACCTATTCGGGAAGCCACATACACTGCACTCTGCTTCAGACCTACGAGAAGAACCTGCACGACCAGTTCTCGGCCCTTTGTCCCCCGAGCGAGACGGAGCAAGCTCAGATCGAGATGATCCAGGAGGGTCTGAAGGAGGCTGACAAAGAGGAAGCAACGTTTGACGAAGACTTATTCGACTTCTAGTGATTGCGGAATGGAGAAATCGAGAGAGCGGTGGTAGCAGAGACCGACAAATCAGGCTCTTTCGTTCTCTTGGGGGATGGCCTTGAATAGAGCCGCATTGGTAAGAGTCACAGCACTCTACAGATGAGAGATTCAAAGGCGCGCCAGAATCTGAGATATCCTTGCCAGGGAGTGAAAGGTCATGACTCGAGAGTGGGCGATGCAAACTGCGTCGCAGAATGCCGCCAAAAGAGGATACTGTATGTGGGTACAGCTGGCGCCCAGAATAATCGCCGGACCTATTGCTTTCTCAGCTGCTCCATACACGAATGGTCTTGTCTAGTGGATGTCATACGCTCACTATGTATTAATGTACTAAAGATCCAATGCAGAATGTCCAAAATCAGACTGCCTGGCAAGTCTCCTAATTTAGTGCATCGACATTCCATACGTAGTTGTTCAGCTTGATGCAAGGTCCTGTTCGAGTGACGCGCGAGGACCTAGTCTTGTGTTGTCGAGGGCATAAAAGGGCAGCATAAACGGCAGCAGATCATTCCACCTTCTATCCTTTGTACTGAACAACCAGTAACAGATTCAAACAAGCTTTAGAATGACTTCCATCCTGGTGTGTCTCCTGTCGTTGTCAGTGTTGGCAATGGCGTCGCACTCTGAGGAGAAGAGGCAGATAGGCCAACTGGTGGGGGCCTTCAAAACAGGTCACAAGATAGGCACCCACCTCTACAACAACTACCTGCAGAAACCCTGGCTCAACTACCTGGACAAGAAGATGAGCAAGAGTGGGTATTGTATACTTATAGTTAAGACACACTTTCTAACCGGGAAAATGCGTGGGAAGCCACTGAGCCATTGAAATGTCACACTCAACATACTTCAACTGGTTTGGCACTCTATGGAGCGCCAAAAGGCTAGACTACAAGCATGAAGTTCCATCAGAGGTCTACCACACGGCCTAAGATTCATATGGTCAAGTGAAGTGCATTAGACATTCAGGGCAGATCAAGGAACTGGCGGGAGCTTTCAAGCAAGGATGGAATATAGGCACGGATCTCTACAAGAACCATCTGCGAGAGCCTTGGGTGAACTATTTGGACAAGAAGATGGGCATGGACAAGATCAACAAGAGGACTGTTGTTGAAGAGTGATTCTCACTCGTGATCAGCCTTAGGTCGCTGGGGTGCTCTGGTTTTGGACTGAGCGCGCGCTCACTTTGTTCGTCTCTGCTTCTCTTGTCAGGCTGTGTTGAACAAATCGAGACGAAGCATTACAGCATACAGAGTTGTTCAATGGGAAGGAAGGATGGCAGTCGTCTCAACTGTATAGGCCATCGTCGAACGCTTTCAGGCCATGCTTGGCAACCGTGTGAAAGGTCGCGCTGCTTCCACACTCCAGATAAGTGGGTTAAAGTCGTTGTCGCAAGTGAAGGAAGACTGCAACACTTATGGCTGGTTAGCGCAAGGGCCGTACATGTAGTTCCCAGACGGACGGTCATAATCTCCACCACATCTCCACGATTCGCAAGAGACCCGCGTCAAATACCCGCCCATTTGGGGTTTCCCTAGAATTGTTGCTAGAACGCGGCTAGAAGGTGAATTGTTGGAGGCATTTCTTGCCGCGTCAATAACATGTTTTGTAGACGAAACCAGGATGGAATCGTCGAGATCTTGAAGAACCACTGACGAA
>JASAMZ010006884.1:0-2500 GCA_030248115.1 Linhomoeus sp. GSCO2_2 | reverse complement strand
TTGGCAGTGGCGTCGCACTCTGAGGAGAAGAGGCAGATAGGCCAACTGGTGGGGGCCTTCAAAACAGGTCACAAGATAGGCACCCACCTCTACAACAACTACCTGCAGAAACCCTGGCTCAACTACCTGGACAAGAAGATGAGCAAGAGTGGGTATTGTAGGTAGCGATGCATATAAAAACTCCGAGTTACGAAACTAAAAACTAAACTAAACTAATTTTGGAGTTTTTTACCAACTAGCTGTTAAAAAACTCACAAAAATTAACTAATTGTGGGTTAGTTTTTTAACTGCAGTTAACAAAGTAACTAGAGCCAGCCAGTTTTTTAACAGTTTTTTAATTATATCGCACTAGAAATGTGCTTTTGACTGATTATGACCATCAGAACTGTCAGTAATTCTCCAAAATTTGTCTGAAGCTTGTCTCACTATCACCAAGCCACCTCCGACATAGGCTAAATCGGCAACGTAAATGGTTTTTCAGGAATGACAAGACTCAATTTGCGGACTTTGTGACTGAAGCACTGCAGTTCAAAAACTAATTTTGAACTGCTCAGTTAAAAAACTAGTTTTTGATTAAAAAATTAACTCAGGTTGAGTTTTTTAACCAGGTAAAAAACAAAAAGTAACTCAGCTCCAGTTTTTTAACTAGGTAAAAAACAAAAATTAACTCAGGATTAGTTTTTATATGCATCGCTAATTGTAGGGATACTTTCAGTTAGAGAAGATTGCTAAAGCCATTGAAATGTCAATGCCAAACTCCACTTCCATATATTTCGACCACTTTGGTGCTCTGCAAAAGGGCTAGGTTCCATGCTGAAGGTTCTTTCAGAGGTCTATCATTGTCAGTCAAAAGTCCATAATATGGTAATGTAAAATGGTGCAATCATGGCACTATACATGCTCAGGACAAATCAAGGAGCTGGCTGGGGCCTTTAAGAAAGGGTGGAACGTAGGCACAGACCTCTACAACAACCACTTGCGAGAGCCTTGGGTCAACTACCTTGACAAGAAGATGGGCATGGACAAGATCTAGAGGAGTGTGGAGGAGTGATTATCTCACAGGTAGTGATCAGCTTTACAGCGCACACCGTAGGTCGCACGGGTAATCCGGTTTGGGCTTGAGCGCGCGCTCACTTTGCTCGTCTGTGTTTCCCTCTTGTCAGGATTCTTTGAAGAAAGCGAGTCAAGAAGCACTCGAGAATACTTACATAGTTGTGCTCTGAGAAGAGTGGCAGTCGCCGTTTACAGACGCACCTATGCACAGGTGGCATTCGGACCCTTTCAGGCCACGCTATGTATGTGTCACACCCAAAATGCGCAACCACCCAGAAGGTGCCATATGGCGCCTTCTGGGTGTGGCCACCCAAAATGCGCAATATGGCGCCTTCTCGGTGGCCACTACCCAGACTCGCAATAGTCGATTGTTTCCTGCTTTTGTGAATAGTTTTAACACAGTTGCGTGTGTCCTTCCAGTTCATGCTAGGCTCGCCTCGCCCACAGTCCACGAGAGTCAGTTGACGTCGCAGTCTGGCGGGTCAAACTAAGCGAATGACCGGTGACCGACTTCAGGGCGCGCGGAGCGCGCCCTGAAGTTGGTGGTCGCGCTAAGCCTCAGTTGAGACCCGCCAGACTGCGACGTCAACTGACTCTTGTGGACTGTGGGCGCAGGGCGAGCCTAAGCATAGCCTGAACTGGAAGGAATACACCAACTGTGTCAAATATTTATACACAAAAGCAGGAAACAATCCACTATTGCGTAGTCTGGGTAGTGACCACCCAGAAGGCGCCATATTGCGCATTTTGGGTGGCCACCACCCAGAAGGCGCCATATGGCACCTTCTGGGTGGTTGCGCATTTTGGGTGTGACACATACATAGCGTGGTCTGAAAGGGTCTGAATGCCACCTGTGCATAGGTGCGTCTGTAAACGGCGACTGCCACTCTTCTCAGAGCACAACTATGTAAGTATTCTCGAGTGCTTCTTGACTCGCTTTCTTCAAAGAATCCTGACAAGAGGGAAACACAGACGAGCAAAGTGAGCGCGCGCTCAAGCCCAAACCGGATTACCCGTGCGACCTACGGTGTGCGCTGTAAAGCTGATCACTACCTGTGAGATAATCACTCCTCCACACTCCTCTAGATCTTGTACAGACAGACAGTCGCTCTTTCAGCGGCATTAGCTGGATGGTGGAATCCGTTGAGGACGTCCCACCAGGCTCTTTTCCCCGCGAAACCAACAATTTATCCGTTCCAACCGGCACAGCTGGCTTGATTTTAAGAGGGGAAATCGACACGATGGCATACACATACGTCTACGATGGGGAAAGGCAGGATTTCGCAGATTACACCTATTTGTCGCGCTATATGGAGCACAGCTGCGTGACAATGAGAGGAAACGACGACTTTGTCGGCGGTGCAGAGATGATACTAGGAACCGTCAGTATTTCCATCATTGGATCGGTTGTTGCGTTGGCTATTCTGCTGTGGAGTGCGACGGCCTT
>JASAMZ010006882.1:0-17563 GCA_030248115.1 Linhomoeus sp. GSCO2_2 | reverse complement strand
TGCTCGTTGCTCCCAGGAGCCGGGGAATGATGTGAAGCTTCAGCTGTATGCCTATTTCAAACAGGTGTCAACAGTTGTGATTACTGTAGAGCAATATGTACCGGGTGGGGCAGAGAAACCCCGCGCACTTTAAATTTGAATAACTTCCGTTATGCAGGGAATTTTTCGGCGCGGTTTGTTGCATGCGGTAGACAAAACTTCTGCGTTGTTTGTGTTGCGGTATGAGCCAGTTCACCTCAAATGTGCAGCCACTATTGACAAATTTGACCACCAAAATTACACATAATTTTGAGAATATCCCACTTTCGCCAGAAATGGGAGGACTGGCTCATACCGTAACACAAATAACGCCGAAGTTTTGTCTACCGTATGCAACAAACCGCGTCGAAAAATTCTCTGTATGACGGAAGTTGTTCAAGTTTTAAGTACGCGGGGTCTCTCTGGCCCACCCGGTACATTGACAGCATTTCAAGTGCTTTGCAGGGTACTAAAGGCATCTGCAATGTCAAGAAACCCGGAATTACCGATTTTGTGGGCAGAGCTAAATGGGACGCCTGGAGCCAACTGGGAGACATGTCTCAGGTGTTTTGTAGTTTTTTTCCAAATTTGAATAGGAAATCTGAAATTTAACTCCAGTTTAGGACGCGGCTATGGAGGCCTATGTGCAACTGGTGGATTCCCTGATTGGAAAAGCTTCAAGTGATACTGACACAACTACTGCAGAGGTGGAAACTGGTAAACTGAGTGACAAAGGAGTGATAGTGGCAAAAGAGGGCAAAATCCTGAAAATTCAGTTTAATCGACCGCAAAAGCTCAACTCCATCAATTATGAGGTTGGGATGGGTTTAGTTTTATGGAAACAGTGTGCAGAATTTGTGGCAAAATGTAACTGAGCTTCAGATGTACGACCAGATCACAAATGCTTTGAACGAAGCTGGGAACGACCAGTCGATCACTGTAACTGTTCTCTGTGGTAGGTGTGAGTTTAAGTTATTTTTGAAGCGCAAAGTATTTTTATTGTTTTTAGCACTCCGACCCCAAAAGGGGCGGAGTGCTATAGTGGAGCTGACACCGACTATCTTTTTTGCCACTCACTTTCGTGCCTCATTTCTCATCCGATTTGGACGGGGTTTTTTTTAATCGATAGCTCTCGAGGGATAGTAGGGGTGCTCGGGCCTTCGTTTTTTTCGCGTAGTGGGAAAATTTTGAGAAAAATTCAAAAATTCAAAAATTTACTTACTGGGAGGGTGTTCACCCAGCTGGAATTTCTGGAATAGTGGCCCGATTTTGACGCCCTTTGGATATGTTATAGCCCTCGACGAGACGAACAGGGGAAAAAAAATCCCGAGCAAATCGGCCGACGCGTTCTCGGGTTACGGTAGCCGAAAGCGGTTTTTTGACAAAAATTTGCCTTTAAAAAATCCTAGTAAATCAGGGAGTTGTTGGATCGGGCCAGATATCTCAAATCGGCAAGATTATCATGTTCTCTTTCGTTTAAGACCAAAATCGCCGAAATCCGCAGAGGAAATCTTGAGTTCTGCTGTCACAACGGGTCTCCGTCGGGGGTCGAAAATTCCAATTTTTGACTTTCGGCCGTTTTAGCGCCCGATTTCGACGATTTATGGCCGAATGGACTGCACCACGCGATTCCCCGTTGAAAACTGATCCGGAGTCGATTTTCAAAAATATTTTTTCGGCTACCGTACCCCGGCCGCGTCCAAAATTCGAATTTCCACCCGGGTGGTCAAAATCAATGTTGGAGTCGATCCCGGTGCTTTCGAGGTCGCTGATGCCGAATCTGGTGTTATTTTGGCGTTTCGGATCAAGATTGGCGAGTTTTTGCCGATTTTCGACCTACCGAAGCCCTACCTCGAAGAAACTGAAAGCGAGGTGATTGAACGTTTGTAATGCCGATTCTAGGGTATTTCGCGACGAGGAACGCGAATTTGCTACTGGTTTTTCCATTCTGTGTCGATTTTGCCTTCAAACAGCCACTTTCCTAATACCGACATTCAAATTTGAATGTAACTTCTACCGTACTCTTCTCAAACTATGTTGTAACTTAAATTTGCGCGCGCATTCAAACTTCTGAATTGAAGGAAATGCAGTGTGGAAAGACGGCGTGGTAAATTGGGCATTTGCGCATGAATTTTCAATTCTTCCCGTCCAAAATGGCAAGGCGAGTCTGCGATTGGCGCAGCCCCGAATCTTAGCTGCCGGCTACTGGTCGAATCGAAGCGAAATGGCGCATTTTGGGCTCAATTCGGCCTGGTCTACAGGATTTCGGTGGAGTTCTGCCGCGCCGGCCGGTCCTTGAAAGTGGAGGGAATATGCGTATTCTGAAACTCGCGCGCCGGCGGAATCTGTGGAGAATCTTTGGGCGGAAATCGGCCTTATTTCTCATGATAAGTGAGTGGCGGTCTGCTTTCTCCCGTTCTGGTCGGAGTGCTTCACTGCAGGTTCTCCTGCACGTTTCCCTTGTTTCCAATTTCAGGCTCGGGAAACTATTTCTCCAGCGGAAACGACCTGTCCAATTTCGCTGCCGCAGCAGTCAACCCCGAGAAAGTGCCTGAAATGGCGCTTCAGGCCAGAGACGTCCTACTGTAGGATGGAAATTTGTATATTTGTGTATTTTTTCTAGTAAAGGTGTCATTTATTCCATTAGGCGCTACGTGGGGGCGTTTGTGGACCACCCAAAGCCACTAATAGCGCTTGTGAACGGACCGGCCATTGGGATCTCTGTAACGGTGCTAGGACTATTCGATTTGGTCATTGCGTCGGATACGGTAGCGTTTTTTGTTGAAAATGTGTGTGTAAATTTGTGGAAAATCGCGCAATTTTTGAAAATTTTAGGCCACTTTCCACACTCCGTTCGCCTCTCTGGGCCAGTCCCCCGAAGGCTGCTCCTCAGTGACCTTTTCACAGATCATGGGACTGACAAGGGTGGGTTGAATTGTTGAATTATGACGAAATACCTAATTTTTGGCAGTTTCAGTGGAGTGTGGGGGCAAATGTCCCCGCTCCCTCACCCCCCCCCCCCCTCCCTCCAGATGCCAGCGACGCGCTAAAATGTGAAAATTTGCGCCTTCGGCGTTCTGAATAGTGAAAATTGTGCCTTCAAGTCTACAATAGCGAATACAGTATTTGCCCCCCCCCCACCCCACAATTTGGTTCCCCCTCCCCCCTCGCCAATTCTAGCTACTATTCCAATGCGCACGCTCTGTCACACAGTCTCTGACACAGTTTCCACCCATGTTCAGGCCTCCGAATTCCTTCTATTCGGCAAAAAGATGACAGCTGCAGAGATGCAACGGTGTGGACTGGTGAATTGCGTGATTCCCAAGGGGAGGGACACCTTTGAGAGGGAGGCTTGGGCCATGGTCAGAGAGTACGCCCAACTGCCGCCTCAGGTGGTCGTTTGAGGGTTTGTGGAGTGGATGGTTGGAATGAATTTGTGTATGGAATACTGTGACAGATGGAGCATCGGAGGTCGCACTCTGTGTGGGCGCGTCAGTGGATTGTCACACAGGGTGATGATGTCACACAGCTCACTAACCTCTGGGGGACACAGATACTGCCACTTGCCAAATCATCTGGTGTCGAGGGTCGCCATTTGGGGGGAGGGGGGAGGGTCTTCTCATGCCCTCAGGGCAAAATGGCGTTTGGGAGAGCCATACAATTAAGCGCTTCATTTGCGACCGCTAGAACGCGCCATTTGCCCCCAGGGCACGTGTATGTAGGTAGGTACCGTTTGAGATGTCAGTTGCCAGAGGCCTCTGACAGCATGCAACTTCTCCAGCCTATCTATCTCACACGCCCGATGTCTCATAGTCACACCAACAAGCTGTTTTAAAAAAGTTGAGGTGTTTTATTAATACAGAGTGGTTTGTGAGCGTTTTAAAGTGGAAGAGTTAAAGAGTGGATACTTTCGTAAAGCATTTCGAAGCCTTTCCGATATGACGCGCGCCCGCCCGGAGTCCACTATTCATGCGCTACTTCTGACACACTCCTTTCTGAGGGGTTCTTGCAAGGCAACATTGGGATCGCCCGGGATTATATTTTTTGAGCAAAACACACGCATTTCTGAGCGGTTGTTGCAAGGCAACATTGGGATCGCCCGGGATTATTTTTTTTTGAGCAAGACACACGCATTTCTGAGCGGTTGTTGCAAGGCAACATTGGGATCGCCCGGGAATAATTTTTTTTAGCAAACAAAGTTGTTCGTAAGACAAGGGTTAAAAAAACAAAAGTATTTATTTAGGAATGAGTGTTCAACTGCCTCAACGTAAGCTTTCAAACGTTCGAACGAATGCCGCTCTATGACGGAAGATGAGCGAGTTAGAGAAGTTTTGCGTTTTGAACCTTTGGGTTACTGTAGCTCGCGGTATTCAAACTTTTGAGTTTCGACCAATAGAAGAACAAATCATCAGTGAGTCGGCAGCTATCCAGAAAACTCAAGATCGTCTCTCTACGGCGCACGCTGAGCGAGGTAGAGCGATTTCTGCGTTAAAAACGCGAGAATATTGCTTTTCGTGGTGCGTGTTTGCGTAATTAAGAAAACTTTAATGCCAAATGAAAGAGCGCGTCGATACCTTTTAGTTGACCTATCGCACGCCGCTCTACGACGTAAGACGAGCGAGTTAGAGCCGTTTTCCGTTTTCAACCTTTGGGTTACTGTAACTCGCGAAATTCAAACTTTTGAATTTTGCAACCTCTTAGCGGAATTACCAGTGAGTCGAGACCTATCCGTGGAGCCCAAGATCGCATTCCTATGACTTTCCAACGTCGAGATATGACAGTTGAGTTTTGAAACGTCAGGTTACTGTAACTCGCGAAATTCAAACCTTTAAATGTCGAAATCTAAATCGGATGAAAGAGCACGTCGATACCTTTTAGTTGACCTATGCACGCCGCTCTACGACGTAAGACGAGCGAGTTAGAGCCGTTTTCCGTTTTCAACCTTTGTTACTGTAACCTTTGTTCGGTTTGGATTACTGTAACGCGCGAAATTTAAACTTTTGAATTTCGCAACCTCTTAGCGGAATGATCAGTGAGTCTAGAGCTATCCATAAAGCCCAAGATCGCCTTCCTACGACTTACCAACGTCGAGATCTGACAGTCCCGTTTTGAAACTTTAGGTTACTGTAACTCGCGAAATTCAAACTTTTGAATTTCGAAACCTCTTAGCGCAATTCTCAGTGAGTCGAGACCTATCCATAAAGCCCAAGATCTCCTTCCTACAACTTACCGACGCCGAGATCTGAGAGCGTAACGGACGCACGCACGCACGAACGCACGGACGATAAGCTCTCGTAGGGGTTCGCCCGGCTGAGGCCGGGCGAAAAAATCCCACTTCAGTCCCTGACCCTCTCCAAGAAGCTGATACGCGAGGCGAATCGCGAGGAGCTTCACAGGGCCAACAGAAGGGAGTGCGATCTACTGGTGGAAAGATGGCAGAGCGACGAGTGCAAGGTTGCCATTGTGAAGTTCTTGTCGAGATCACAAAGCTAATGAATAAAATGAAAAGAGCTTATGTAGGCGGTGAAAAAAGAACTGAAACTGATTGTGTCATTGTTCGATCGATTTCGCTGTACCTACCTACTTCGGAAGATTCATTTGTGATGATGGAATGTGTTGACTTGGGTCGGATTTCTACCGTGTGTCGAATACCGTACTCCGATGTCGTGCCGATGTACCTTGTGCAGAAGTGGCGTTGTTTACAGCTTTGTGTATAGAAATTGAGCTTTCGGCCAGAATGCGCTTGGTCGGATTTGCCCTACGGCGGTTTGGACGTCCAAAACTGGGGTAGGTTTCACGGAAGTTGTAGTGAAGCTTAACGCTGTTGTGACAGCTCTGCCTAAACTCAATGATGCGGTTTAGACAAGTGTACTTGCATTCTAATTCGACAGAATGCGATATTTCGTTAAGAAATTGCAAATTCGCTTTGAAGTTGGGCCGCCGCCGTAACGCCACGGCGTCACCTGACAACGTCACCTGAGGTGGTCACTTCCCAGTTGTCTAATGGCGTCACGACTATCACATTCAATCGACCGGACAAGCTCAACGCCATCAATCTGGATGTGCGCTGGGGTTTTTATTGGATTACTGTGTAATTGTCAATTTTTACTGACAATTTCTGTTTCAGGTGTTCGACCGGCTGACAGACTGCATGCGCCAAGCGAATGAGGACGGCAATTCGATTGTCACCGCGATAACGGGTGATTATTTTAGATGATCCCAAACTTAATACTGTTGATACACAATCACAATTGATTTTTAGGACAGGGTCGCTATTTCACCAGTGGACTGGACCTGAGAATCTTTGAGGAGTCGGCGCGCGACTGGTCGGCCGCGCCGCGCGTCGCTCAGACGTTCATAGACCACGCGACGTGGGTGTCTTTTCGATAGAAGATGGTATACTGTAGTAGGTAGGAGGTACCTATATCAGAGAATGAAACAGTCTCTCAGGCCGGGTGAAACCATACAGAGGCTTGTGCGTGCGTGCGTCCGTCACTCCGCCATAGGGGAATCAGTACAGACACGTTGCCGTCGTTTGGTACCACTGAACACGACTAAGCATTTTCAGTGTTCTCCGCCAAGGCGGCCTTTGTCCCACTGGGAAACAAAGCTTCGAACTGCTTTGTCGTCTTGACGGCCTCTAGACGACGCAGCATGCGCTTGGCCGCCTTCTGAGTTTCCTCGTCGTTCTCAAAGCTCTCCCTGTAGTTCTCCAGCAACTGAAGCAAACACTCATGCGTTGGCGAAATCGATGTGAAATCAACACAAGGTCTAGCTCACCTGTTGCCAAGCCTTTTCCAGCCTCTGTTGGAGGTCGATTTCCACCACAGGCGTCGCCATATTCTCCTTCAGCGACTCTTTTGAACGCTTTCCATTTGTCGACCTGTGCCACAGGTATTCCACTGCCACCACAAAGGCTGCAATGATTATTCCACCAATCAAAGTGAGGAAACTTCCCAGTAGTGGCAGCAAGCCGATGGGCTTGTATCTGAAACGTCCTTCTGGACTGTTGTGAGAGCAGTTGTGGTTGATGTTGGCCGACCGCAGGTGGCGAAACCGCTGAAACAGAACTGAATGCTTATCTTAGAGGTTGATACAATGGTTGCGCAAAATTGCTTGCATTTTGAGCCAAGTTAGCCATCTTCAAGATACTGTGTTCTATCCGTTGCAGAACGGTTTTGTCCACATGCCCTCCTGCCAGGTAGCCAGTTAGAATTGGCCCAGGTGGGCTGGGAAGACCCAGTGCCACCAGATCACAGAATTGAGACCCATGAGAGTGCCATGTGAATAGGCGAAGATGGACATGAGGTTCTTGCTGGTAGATGTAGCTATCCTCGCCATTGTCTTCTTGTTGTTTGTGTCCAAGACGCTTTCTGATGGGTTGCTCACAAATGATTGTCGTAGTTTCCTTTGGAACAAGTTGTGCAAGACATCAGTTGATTCTTCATGTCTCAACAGTACTGAAATTACTCACCTGTACTCTGTGAGGTTGGAACTGAGAACCTTGCTGTACCATGAATAACTCAGATGGTTGTGCATTAGTGTGATTTGACCATCTGACATCTTCTTAATCAAGTCATCGAACTTCTCAATAGGTTTCTCTCTGTTGTCCAGTAGTAAGGTTGTCAGCAGTTTCCCCTGGTGCAGGCCCAATATTATTAGCAAGAAGTATCCCAGCAAGGCTGAGAGGCCCCGTTTGCGAAATGTCTTGGTCCTGTTTGAACACTGACTAGCACTGCTGCACCACAGCTTGAGTGTCGTTAATGACTTAGTTACATACGACTTCACGATGATGTTCTGCATCAACAATAGCATGACGATGACCAGAAATGTCAGTATGTAGAGCTCTGGTTGGAAAGCCGAATAGATATGTGTTGCAGTCTGGAAGAAGCTAATTCCAGGCCGTTTCATAACATACACCCATCGGTTCTGCATGGGAAAACGTACAAAACCGAAATAGGGCTGCCTTTTCTCTGTGTAGAAGTAGGATCCATGGGTAAGAATGTCCACACTTCTATTCTGGAGCATGCCAAGCACACCTGTGAATGTTAGATCTATTGTGCTTACTGACATGAAGCAACGGTTTGTTACTCATTCATGCAGGTCCTCTGAGGTTGTACCTGTCCAGTTTCCGGTAGCATGGTTTAGTTTCCCATAGCCTTCCACCAAACTCAGTGGCACTACCTTTGTTGGAACATTGGCTAGCTTCATTGCCATGGCTAGAATGTCTGTTGTGAAGCCCAAGCCCTTGCAATCTCTTGTAGGCTTGAGACTTTGGAGTCTCAAAACGCACGTGTTTGTGCGGTATTTGTATGGAAACACTCCAACTTTGAGAACGTTTGCCATTTGTGAAGTTGTGTTGCTTCCGTTTTCAGAGACAGGCAGGAGGTACTGCTGTAGACAGTGCTATAATTTCAGTCTTTATAAGATTACTCTAGCTTTCTGTTTGGTTTTGATTAGAAGCGATCATTGTTTGCGCAGCTACACGTACTGCACCTCTGTGTGGAAGCTTGGAGCTAACTCAAGAAGGTGCATTGCCTCTAAATTAATCAGGAGACGCATGATGTCCAGACGATGAAATCTAAGGCTTAACCAGCTTTGTTTGATCACTGGGTGCAAACAATTATGTTCTTTGTTAAGAATATTGGTAATGGTCTGATCCCTGAAATAATCGATTAACAGGGCGCATTTCATCTTTCCTTTTGCAGCCCATTTCTGCGCTCCTTGATCGACCATCAGAAACCCCTGGTCGCGTTGGTGAACGGTGATGCTGTGGGTGTTGGCGTCACCATGCTGGCTCATTGCGACTTGGTGTTGGCTGTGGACACAGTGAGTCTATCAGCTAGCACAACAGTCATGTGCTCTGAGAGCAACAAGATTGTTTCACTTCAGGCCACCTTTCTATGTCCCTTTGTGCCCATCGGAATCGTCATCGAGGCTTGTTCCTCTCTTCTGTTTCCACACATTATGGGCCGTGGAAGGGTAAGCCCTTGTGTAGTGGTAGTTCAATAGAAGCAGCCAACAGACCATTTTCAGGCCACCGAGACGCTGCTGCTGGCCGAGAAGCACACTGCGCAGGAGATGCAAGCCAGAAACTTGGTCACACGGGTTTGTCCACAGGACAATTTCAATGAAGAGAGTCGGAGAATCCTGAAGAAGATGACAGACAAACCAAGACAGGTCGCTGACGTGGCTGGCATGTTACGCTGCGGACATGAGAAGATTACTGGTGTCCTTTCAGTCTCTCCACGTGTCTCGAGAGCTGATGGTTGGCCCCCAAGTGAAGACCCTCCACAGGGCGAACGACATGGAACTGGAGGTGCTTCAGAGGAGAGTGCAAGAAGAGGAGTTCAGACAGTTTCTGCTGAAGTTCTTCAAGATTGAGAAGTGATTTGATCCCTTCTGGGTAGTGTCATGCATGGTTGGCTAGAAGTGTATTAGTGCACACTAATGTGCGGCACCATGTTTGTGGTCTGTGTTGTAGTTGTTGCTGAGGAGGTGTAGGTTTGTGGCATCGCAGGTTCGTCATCTGGGAGCACATACCAAATGAGTCAGAAAGAGACGCGGCGCGCAGTGTGATTGTAGTGGCCTTCTTGCTTCGAATTATTCATAACCAGTGAGTTTGCCATCTCACCAGCCAGGAAACGCTTGAAATCATTTTGAGACTTGATTGCTCTCATCCTTTGGATCATGTGACGCATGCTTGCGTTCACGCCCTTGTCTAGTGCCACTTTGTCTTCAAACTGGGTAAACACCTGCAACAGCAACAGCACTAGAGATCAACTCCATGAATAGACAACTGAGGCAAACAGTGCCGCATACCATATGCAAGGTGACCGCAACCTGTCTCTTGAGTTCGACGAACTCTGTCATCACTCTCCTCTTCTGATCATCTTCACTGGTGTGCCAGCCAGTGCAGCGGGACCATAGAACTTCCACGACGACTACAGTGGCTGAGGCCAGCAGTCCAATAGCCATGATAACAAAGCATCCAAGTAGGGGCAGCAGTCCTATTGGACGAAAGTGAAACCGTTCGCTAGGAACATCCTCTGAGCACTTGTTGGTGGACTGGATGCGGTCGAACTGCTGAAAACATGAGTTTCTGTTCCACTCGGTCATTACAGTCATACCACACTAGTTCAACTGACATTCTGTGTCACGTCCACAAGGCTCAGCATGGCATGCTCCAGTCTCCTTAGCAGGACAATGTGAACGTGCTTGCCAACCAGGTAGCCAGTCATCACAGGGGCTGGAAAGCTGGGTATGTCCAGTGTAGTCAGTCCACAGAACGACTGCCGGAAGTAGTTGAAGGTGAAGAGGCTCAAAATTGAAACGTAGTCTCTGTCACTCGAGTTCTGAATTCTGGTCATCTGAGACCGGATACCGGACGACTCAGGCAGGATTTCAAGCGGGTTGGAGAACACGGCACTTCGAAGCATCCTATCGACGTTGTCAAATTTGCGCTCACTTTGACGTCAGAGAATATATTTCTGCCGGCAAGTCACTCACCTGTAGTCCGTCAGATTGGACGTCAGAATCATCTCGTCCCAAGAGCTCACATGAGGGCGTTGCAGCAGCGTCACCTCTCCAACTGCCATCTTTTTCACGAGCTCCTCAAAGGTCTGAATGCCCCTGTTGCGTGGCGTCAGCAGTAGGGTGGTCAACAGCTTGCCCTGGTACAACCCCAGGATGATGAGAAGGAAATAACCGAGCACAGCAGCTATACTACGCTTGCGCCACCACTCTGGACTGTTCATGAGTGTCATATTGTCAAGACCAAGCTTCAGTGGTGCTGCACATGGCTGCCGGAGTTTCGTCGATTTCATCGTGATGTTCTGGAGCAGAATCAAAATAGCGATCGTTAGCAACGTCAGCAGGTGGAGTTCGGCACTGAAGCCGCTGTAGACTTGAAGGGCGGAGCTCAGGAGGCCGCGCTGCGGCATTTTCATCACGTAGAGCCATCTGTTCTGCAGAGGGAAACGGACTATGCTGAAGTCGAGCTGTCTTCTTGCGGAGAAGAAAGCCGTGCCGTGGCTGAGAACGTCGACAGTCCCGTTCTGCAGCATGCCCAGCACGCCTGAATGTTTAGGCTAGGCCTAAGAGCCTAAGTCTGAGTGTGGGCCCAAGTGTGCTCACCGTTCCATCTGCCGTCGGTCTCGTTCGGTTCTCCCAGACCCTCGTGAAAGCTCAGAGGAACGACGCGATGGGAAATGTTGACGAGACGCATGGCTCGCGCCAGCGTCGCAGTTGTGAATCCCAGATCGGGGCAGTATTTTGTTGTTGTTAGTTCGGATAGCTCTAGAACGCACGCTGCGGTTCTGAACTGGTATGGGAACACGCCGACTTTCAGTGGTGCGGACATTGTCTTTCAGGAACGTCGGACCTGGTTTTGCCACACGCCACCCCACTCCCCCCCCCCCCCCCCCCCCCCACCATCGCTGGCTCTCCATTTGTCATGTGTTGGTGTCCCAATCCATCCGTGTTTGCATTTCATCAACAATCGAACCTTGCGGACGATGAAGTGAGGCGACACAGGGCCGAGAATTCTTGGGGGAGATAACTCGTTCTGTTCAAACGGCTGACGAGCAGCGAATCTTACCATTAGGCGGCGTAGAAACGTAGCACAACACGAACTTGAACGAAGAATATTGCTCAGCAGCCCAAAGTCGAAAAGTGCCGAAAATAAGTCAACAGAGATGTAACTCGAATTTGGACGCGGCCGGGGAGACGGTAGTGAAAAAAACTATTTTGAAATCGGTTCCGATCACTTTTCGACGGGGAATCACGTGGTGAGGTTCATTTTGCCACAACGCGTCGCAATCGAGCGTTAAAACGGCCAAAAGTCGAAAAATGCCAAAAATCGGCGAAAATCGGAGGTCGTTGGACCTATGTTTCTGGAGATCTACACGGTCGATTTCGGCGGTTCGGGGTGTCAAAATTGTAAGCAAATTGATTGGTGCTTCCCGGGGAAATTGCATCTTAGAACGATTTTACACCCGCAACCCCCATCCAATTCGACACTCAAATATTGCACCTCCGAGTTTTTCTTTTGCGCATAACTTCCGCGTGAGACCACCTAGGAAGCTGAGGTTTCTTTTCCGGCCTACAATATTGTCAATGACTATAGCATATCCAAAAATCACTACTTCTCTATCGAGCATTGCGAAAATTATGGATGGAGAACGCTTTTCAATGTACTACAAAATTCGAATTTTTTGAATTTTCTCAAAATTTTCCCATTACGCGAAAAAAATGGAGGTGTGTTCACACCTACTATCCCTCGAAGAGCTATCGATTAAAAAAAACCGCGTCCAAATCGGACGAAGCGAACGCGCGAAAAATCTTGAGGGGGAGATTTATGTTTTCGCTGCTCCCGACTATAGCCCTCCGCCCTTCTAGGGTCGGAGTGCTAACAAACTTCTAACCGAAGCATGCGTGCAAGCACCATGCTGTGGCGTGATTCGTTTCAAGATTGGCTGTGCAATTACAGGTGTCCTTTAGTGCTTACTGCTTGCCTAATCGTTTCCTTTGGAAAAGCTATTAGACTTGGTTCATGTGCTTAAGCTCCGGTATAGGTAAGCATCTACCACATTGGTTTCTTTCTTCCTTTCAATCCCAGAAAGCACAGTATCCCTGCTCAGTGTTTGTTTTCAGAGACCTCCTGTTTGAGCAGCTATCAAGCTTATCCAATGCTCCGAAGTTACGACCTGAGGAAATGCGAACAGCTTTGGTGGAGTTAGTTACCCTGTTCCGTACGACAAATGACTTTCACAAGACTGGTGAAGCCGAGGTGTTCAATCGATACCTGATGACGATTCTGCTCAATCAGTGGCATCTGCTGGAAGAAGAGTATGATGGTGGACTGGCGGACAGTGTCGTTCGCCACGCCTTCACTATGCGACTCTGCAGGAAGGATTTGCTGCTTCTGGTATGTTTGGGGAATGGAGGAATACTTACTGGAACATTGACAACCATGTATGTTATGTTGTGATGGTTGCAGACGAAACCTGCCGTTGTCCAGAAGATAAAACTGGCCGCCATCTTGAGACTTCTTGAGGGGGTCTGCAAACACCAATACGTCCTCTCTAACGAAGCCTACAGCCCAATTGCTGAAAAATTTGCTGCTTTGGCTGCGACCGCTACTCCAGTGGTACTCCAGGAGAAATTCCCTTTGCTGTTGAAAGTTGCGACGAAGATGGCAGATCCTCTGCCGAACGCAGTGTGGCGGGCTATTGACGAAGACTTCTTCCAGCAGTGCGACTATAGCCTTGTCCGCTACATGCTACAGAACCTACTCAAGCAGGCGGTGTTGATCGCCAATTATGGCTCGCGACTACTCGAGGCGATTCAGATTCTGCTCAACGTCATAGACAGACGCGACTGGCATCACTATGCCGTGGCAGAGCTGCAGTGGGCGGCCCTCTGTTTGGGAGAGAAGGCGTTTCCTCCAAAGTTGAGATCCATTGTCTTTTCCGAGGAGTGGATGCGTTCTGTGGAGGCCCTGTCCGAGAAGGAGCTCGTTTTCACGAAGTACCACAAATTTGGCCCATCTTGGGATGCCCAACGGGCTTACGAAGCCCTTCAGGAGAGGTTTCCAAGTGTTCGGCACAATCCCATTCTTCCCGGTGAGTCTGGAAGCCTTCAACTTTGCAAGTTGCTTTGTTTGACGGTAGGTAGGAAAGCTATCCAATCAACCTAACTACTGCTTCTAGGCCTGGTTGTGCACAACGTCTATGTCCACGGCAGAGGCGAGTTGACCGACGAGGAAGGAGAGCCAAAGGAGGCCGTGGTCATCTGTTCGCAGGGCCAACGCTTCCGCCAGCTAGAGACCGGCCAACTGACCAGCGTCCCCAGCATCGACTTCCTCTTTCGTTGCCACGTCATCGAGGCCGCCGGCTACCAACTGCAGATCCTCAACTCCGAGGAGCTGGGACTGGAGCCGGAGGAGGAGATGGAGACCGTTGCGTGATAACTGTGGATCACAACAACACTGACATGTCGCTGCCTTTGCGTTATGGCGCCGTCGCAATGGGTTACCAGCTTCTAGGCATAGCGTTATATCTACCGGGTGTCCCAGAAAAAAGTAAGCTGTTTTGTTTCCGCTCGCCACTCGCGCCCAACGCGTCGCAGCTGAACCAAATTTTGCACCAAGACACTCGATGATGTTCTTGTGTAGCACACCCAATTTCACCGATTTTGTTCATGCACAGCTCGAGTAACAGAGTCCGCAGCAACACCACCTCCAAAACTGCGACAACGCCGACGGCATCACCCATAAGTACTTGTTGGAGTCAACAAATGAGTTCAAATTTGGTGTGGTGATACTCCTATGTTACACCTACATAGCAAAAGTGGCCACGCGAAAATCGTGTGTCGCACGAAGAAACGCCACGTCACTAAAACTGCGCGTGTCTGGCGAAATTCGCCAGAGCGACGGAATCTTCTTCAGGAGCAGGACCGTTCATATTGGAAAGAGAAATTGCATCGCTTCGTTTAGGTTGCGTTTCTTCACGCGGCACTCGATCTTTGTGCGGTCACTTTTGCTATGTAGGTGTAGCATAGGAGTATCACCACACCAAATTTGAACTCATTTGTTGACTCCAACAAGTACTTATGGGTGATGCCGTCGGCGTTGTCGCAGTTTTGGAGGTGGTGTTGCTGCGGACTCTGTTACTCGAGCTGTGCATGAACAAAATCGGTGAAATTTTGTGTGCTACACAAGAACATCATCGAGTGTCTTGGTGCAAAATTTGGTTCGGCTGCGACACGTCGGACGCGAGTGGCGAGCGGAAACAAAACAGCTTACTTTTTTCTGGGACACCCGGTAGAGTTTTTGACAGACTGTTCAACACAACAATGGCAAACAATGGAGGCGATCAGATGGTGCTCCATCAAGACAGACATCATGCGACCTCGGTGGTTTGATCCACCCCCCCCCCCCACCCCACCACCACCACACTAATGGCGACTGGCTCTTCGTACAGCGCTCCGAAACGACTTTTACCTCCTCCTCGTCTGCTTCACCAACCGCTGGACCGTGGACAGATTGTTAGAGTTTTGAGGTCAACATTACAAGATCCATTCTTCGAAACGTTAGTTGCCGTTTTAGATGGAAGCAAGTGCACATTGCACGTCTCAATATACCCATAGGTTCCTTTCCTACCAGATTTGGTCCGGGGGGGGGGGGGGTCGTCAATTAGGGTAGCAGGGGGTTGGGTCGTCCTGATCCTGATTCAGTTTCAGGATCGCCATCCAAAATGGTAGGGTTGTCTCCTACTACACGAATTTTTGCATTTATTTGCTTCAAAAAGTGCAGGAAAACGTCTATTTTACTCATAAAACACTACAAACATACATATAAAGGCCATGTACTAGCTATAAAATGGCCCCTGTATGCTCATGAAAACAACAAAATAGCGCCGCAGGCGAAATTTTCGCAAATTTGGGAGTCGCTGGGGGGGGGGGTCGGTGGGAGGTGGCGGGGAGGGTCGTGCTGAACGTTGTCGGGATCGGTCCGGTGTGGGGAGAGGGTATCCCCCCCCCCCCCCCCCCCCCCCCCAAAGGAACCTAAGAATGTACCTCTAAACAAACGAGAATTGAAGGAACATCAGCCACAGTAATAGTATTCAACCAACAGAGGGTGGATCGTCGACGTGGTGTACTATTTAGGGCAGCGAGCGGTAGGTAGGTAGTGTTGGGTACTTTGGGTATGCGAGCGATCGGTCGGCTTGCCTTACGAAAGCAGTACACGCACGCTCCATGACAACTCTTTTCGGTCTCCGAGCGATTGCCTGACTGCAACGGCGTACTGCGCGATACGGTATACAAAGGCATAGATAACGCGCGCAAAGCACAAATACACCGCTGTTTTGGAGGCGGTTACTATTTGGAGCCCCGGAGCCCGATGAAGCCCGGTATACGGTAACAGCAAAACGTCATGGCCGGTGCGTAAAATATGCCCTTCTTCGACGCGGATTTAATTTAAAAGTTGGTTTGTAAGAAAATGTTCTGTGGAAGACCAATTTGAATATTAGATTAGCTTCATTGTGTAGAGGAAGATGTTGACGTTTCAATGGGTGCGATGCTGAAAATAGTGAAAATCGTCGAATTTCAGACGTTTTGTTGAATTCTTTTGGAAATGGAAGGCGAAAACCGTTTGAATTATGACAGAACCGTCGCGAAAGTTGCGTCCGAAGACGACGAAGTAGGCGGAACTGAGGAAAATAGTAAGTACCTCGCTTCTTCAGGATTGCAATTGCCTTACACTTCACCTTATGTATTAGAAATGGGATCGCTTGTAGGTCTAGACGACACCTTCGCCTATGGTGGAGTTGGGTGTGACTCACCCGCGGCCTATGTCGACATAGAAGCGAGCCCTTCCGGAGTCCTCCAAAGAAGAAAGGCGTGGCGGCGCCGCCGAGGAGAAGGCTCACTGGCGAGGAGAGAGGCAGAGAACACGACTACGGAGGAGCGGGAAAACGCCAGTTGTTTGGCGGAGGCGGAGACAAGAACGTGCCATTCTGCGGAGGACTTACCGTATTTCGGAAATTGCGGACACGAGTCAGCAAAATGCGGCAAAGCTGATTCTCAAAACCGACCGAAACAGCGAAAAGGTCTCAAAAAAACGGCTCCTTCTTTTCACTGCTTCAACTGCAAAAGAGCGACATTTCTGATCGACACCTCGTTTTTAGGTGGTTTGATTCATAGGTGCGATTGGGGGGGGGGGGGGGGGTGTTACTTCCCCCCTAACCGCCGGCAACAGGGATGAAAATCTTGTTACCTCCCCCCCCCCCCATAGGTGCAGGCTACCCGGAGGACAGGGGGGGGGGGGTTTAGTTAAGGAAAATTTTTGAGAGGGGGGGGGGGTCCCGGGACCAGTGAACAGCTTTTTAGAATGGCCAAAAATACGCTAAAAATCGCCTTAATTTGGCTCTGCAACACACTTATTACTGCAAATTCAAGCAAGATGGGAGAGAATCTAGCTCGGCTTTCTCGTTTTCCAATTACTCAGCTCACGTTCTGGAAACCACAGAAGGTACAAGACTGGGAGAAAAGCCGGACCCGCAAAGAGTCGCGTTTGGAGCCCAGGCAGCCCAAACCGACGAGCCAGGCCAAAGCGGCCATGTGACAGCTCTGCCTGTATCGTACGCATGTGCATGGTTATCAAATCAACGTTCTAAATAGCAAGCACTCTTCACCACTAACTGTACCAGAAACAGCAGATCCTTCCTGGAGAGTCCGACTCCGAAAGAAAAGAAGTTGCCAACGATCATTTCTGCCAGAGCCCCATCATTCTTTTCATCCAGCAAGTGTCGCTGATTAGTCAGCAACTTCATCAGGGTATCGATTGAGCACAGCGGCGTCACTCGCCATCCTCGTAAGTCACCCCCTCGGACATTGCGGGACATGGCAAACACCTCTGCCTAAGGATATCCGTTTTAACAATTCCCCAGGCTGTAACCTCAGAGGGAGCTTGGACAATGCTGGACAGCTGCGCCAAACACGGATTGCCTGAAAAGAAATGGGTCGGGGGTCAGTAGGGGTT
>JASAMZ010006880.1:0-10442 GCA_030248115.1 Linhomoeus sp. GSCO2_2 | reverse complement strand
TTCTCTTCGTTCAGTTACATCTGTGCTCTGGAAACGAATCCAGCGCTTCCTCCCCTGCCTCCTCCTCTGGTTGTTTGTCGACAGTCCAGGAGCAGAGGCTGTCCCAGACTGTAGATGGCTTCGCGGCGCAGCGCCGTCTGGTCGGCGTCGTGGCTGTCCTTCGTCACGTCGTTCAGCAACTGGAGAAAACGGCGCTCAGATTGATTCAATGCTAACATCGAATCAAAACCACACCTTGGGCGGGTAGTGGAGGCCGGCGTCGCGGTAGAGGCGGAAGTTGACGAAGCCTAGCATGGTGGTGTAGAACTCCACAAAGGTGGTCATTACCGCGTAGTCCACGTCCGTCACCTCCTGCAGTAGAAACAATAAAAACTGCGCCATTCGAACCATAGTCGCGATTGATGTGGGGGAGGGGGAGAGTACAACGTAGAGATTCTAGTTAACGTTATATTGACCAGCGGAACATTAGGCGGATCTATTTCATCCGATTGGCGGATCTTTGCGATTTCGCGATCCGCCGGGCCGATTCGGCCCAAATTTTGACACGTTTTCGGATTTGGGATGCCGATCACATATCAGAAGAGAAATTTCAAAAATTCTTTCGCGTTCGTGAGTTATAGGACTTCGGACAACTTTGACGTTGCGCGCAGTCGAACGCGACGTCGTACGAAGTTGGTGTAATTGAATAAAGTATTTGACTTTGTGCCCTTTATCGACGCACCAAATTTCAGCTCAATTGAAGGTAATCGATATTTGAAGAAAATGCCAACCTTTCAGCAAAATCAGTATACAATCAATTGAGCTGAAATTTGGTGTGTCGATAAAGGGCACAAAGTCAAATACTTTATTCAATTACACCAACTTCGTACGACGTCGCGTTCGACCGCCGCGCAACGTCAAAGTTGTCCGAAGTCCTATAACTCACGAACGCGAAAGAATTTTTGAAATTTCTCTTCTGATATGTGATCGGCATCCCAAATCCGAAAACGTGTCAAAATTTAAGCCGAATCGGCCCGGCGGGTCGCGAAATCGCAAAGATCCGATCCGACAAACGGATGAAATAGATCCGCCTAATGTTCCGGTGGTAAATATAACGTTAACCACCGCCCACCCCTCTAGTCGAGATCCCAGCGCTAAATGGCACAAAAATAATTTCGTGAAACTCTGGACACGCCTCGCCTCAAAATTGGGTAATAACATAGACAGAACTACGAATACGATTCTCATCCTTCTAGCTAGCTCCTCTCCCTCCCCCCCCCCCCCCCCCAGCCTGACGATCAATCGCACCTACAAAATAAATCGTTCCAACTTACTTACCCTTTGACCCCTCTCGTGAGGCACGATCCAAGTGACCTTCTCGCCCATGACCTCCGCCTGGTAGTAGATGCCCTTGATGGAGACGAAGACCTTGCGCAGGGCGCGCACCACGATCAGGTAGTGGAGGAAGTGAAGGGTGAGACGGCGGCAGTCGTGCAGCGCCTTGACGTCCACCAGCTTCGAGTCGGCGATGACGGGCAGCTGGGCGAACAGGAAGCTCAGACAGAGGGCGTCGTCCAGGTCGCGCAGAGCGTCCGCCAGGCTGGGATAGCTGCAATGAAGTACCGATTCAGGATCTTCGTTTCAACTCGGAAGACTACTAATTCCAAAAATGCCCCTGTACCGTTCGACGACAATGTGGTCGAGGCGGTATTTGGGCGCGTTATCGTGCAGCTTCTTCACTTCTTCTCTCTCGCGCTTCTCTCGTGCCTTCCGAAGCTTCCTCAAGAAGATCTGAAAGCAGGCAACAGACTTCGCAGCGAGAACAGAAAGCCACAATCACCGAAACCACGAACGAAATCGGACCGACCTTCTGCTCGCGAAACTTGCCGATGACCTTCTCGTGGGCGAGGAAGTGGATGTCTTTGAGGTGATACCAGGTCTTCTGCAGCGTGCTGCCCTTGTTCACCTTCTTCTTGTGCAAAGGCTCGTGGGGATAGATGCCCTTTAGAATGCAGATCCGCCTACGAACAAAGCGACCGCGTACTGGAAGTTTTCAGAGTCAGAAAGGTGTCCACTTCAAACAGAGCAACCTAAAGTCCTTCAGGGACAGCTGAAGCTTCTTGAGTGCCTGCGCTCTGGAGATGTACGCGACGGCGGCGCCACGCTCGTACTAAATAGGTGAATCGGGTGTAGATCTGCTACGTTAGCGTGGATAAACGAAGAAAGAAAGTACCAACCTTCTTCTTCTCGTTTCCGCGCTTCTGCTTACGCTTCTTCCGTCGCTTTTCTAGCGGCATGTCGACGATATGACACCGACTTTGGGAAGATCAGCGCTTCATCGCATCAGCAAGAAAGACAACTTGCCCGAATTTGGCAGAGGGACAAATTTGCTTCCCCATCGACTGCCATACTTGTCCATCGACTACGGTAAAGTACATTCCTTGTGGGATCAATATGCGTTCAAACTATGAAGTGTGTACTTATGGTGGTGGCGGTTCGTCGGTGAACTAAAGTGAGTTTGAATTTAAATGGCTACAGTACCCGATACTCAAACAGGATTGAATACCGTATTTCAACTTCGGCCAAGCATTCATTCCATTTTAAATTTTGTCGTGTCTTACGCTGAAGCGGAAGCGCCGCCAATGAGAGTGTGGAACTACCGGCAGTATACTGAGCTTTCACTTCTTGAGGTAGGGGTAATGGCAGGAGAAGCTTGTTCGTTCTTCTGACTGAAGGCAGCCGCAGCTGTGATGAAGAGAGCCTCTACGTGTGGAGTGGCGGTATGTATGTCGTAGGCCTTTGTGGTACCCAGGCTTTTATGATACCATAGTACTACGAGTCGGAGGTACCATAAAAGCCGAGGCCTATTTGATACCGCCTTCGCTCGCTCTCTCCAAATCAGATAAGACTGTCCGCTCGCGGCGTTAACTCTTTCTGTCGAAGCGCATTAGAATGACCCATCAAGAAGTAGGGTACAGTCAAACGAATCACGCACGCGTTTCAACAACAACAATGGCGACTTTTTCTCACCAGAAAGCATAGCGACGCGCGATTTGCAAAGAATTAACAGATCAGCTCTCACGAGTTATCGCAATGCGTACCAGGGTGGCATTTTGTTCCGCACTTCGCACCGTTCTTTTGGCAGACACCTCTTAGTCGCGCAATTCTTTCTACAGTGACAGACCAAACCGAGGGCCAATTTCCTGTTACCATAAGAAGTTTCAGCGCGCAAAGCCTGCACTAACGTCACCTCCCTATCTGGCACCGCAAATTGTGCCTTCGCGCCACGGACCTTGTACAGTTGACTTGTGACCTCTTCAGTTGACTTATGAACAATAATTCCGTTCACTGGGCACAGTCCAAAGTCTCTGCGAATTCGGCTTCGAAAATTTTTTGTTGTTCCTTCAACTGCTTCGCCAACGTCAACTTCCAAGACTCTCTTCCAAATGGCGTACTCTGCTTCATCCTCAGGGCTACGCACCTTCGGCATTTCGCGAACCCGGACTTTCCGTACCACCGTTACACACAATGGCTGTTAGTAAAGCGAGAACAAACCTCACGCTGCATCAGATGTGATCGAAATGATGACGCGCAAAGCGACGCGTAATGCGCAAAGAGTTAAAACGCCGCGAGCGGACAGTCTTATCTGATTTGGAGAGAGCGAGCGAAGGCGGTATCAAATAGGCCTCGGCTTTTATGGTACCTCCGACTCGTAGCACTATGGTATCATAAAAGCCTGGGTACCACAAAGGCCTACGACATGTATACTACAGTAGCCATTTCAAAATGTTCCTTGTAGGACTCGACAAACAACACGAAAAACCGCTAACTTTACAATGATTGGTCGGGTTACTTTGACGATAACTACAGGATCCGCGGTCATCTAGCTCGTCGTCGTACCAAACAGTTGAGGGTATCACTTCTCAGTGGTCTGAGTTTACACAATCTAGGAGTCGCTGGCGTGACAACGCAGTCGAAGCGATGACGAAGAAAAGGAAGGCCGAGTCGGCTGCGTCTGAGGACGAGGAGCTAGCCAAGAAAGCCGGCTGTGGAACCAAGTGCAAGAGCTGCTGGTGGAAGGTGCGCACCGCCTTCTGGGAGTGGCACCGGCGGCGCATAACCTTCCTCTGCCTCTTCGGTCTCGTCGGCGCTCTGCTGGGCACCGGAATGGGTCTCGCGTTCATGTTCACCTACGAGCCGCCGCCGCCGTCCAACTACTGCTTGCGTAGGGGACTTTCGCGTTTTTTTTGTTCTCGTTCGCCATCTCTCTACTGTGTGAGTTTCTCCTCCGTTGTAGTGACGAAGTTGGGCCAGTGGGAGGACTGGTCGCGCTGTTCGGCCAGCTGCGGGGGAACGCAGCTGAGGAAGCGCGAAGTCACGTGGAAGACGAACAACTGCCCGACGGACAAGATTCATCTGCCGAGCAGCGAGACGAGGCTTTGTCCCAACCGATGCGCCAGGGGTGCGGATGAGCCTTCCCCTTCGGATGATGCCCATGACGACGATGAGCTGTCGAAGCGCTACCCAGGCGAGTCTTGCGAAAGCGCTCATTGTTCGGAACATGTTGCGTGCGTGTTGGTTTGTGGTCCGGCGCATAGATGGGCAAAGGGTTGACAAGGGTTGTCAAATGCAACCCTGAAATCTGACCCCACCACGCAACACGCAGCCCAAATCCAGACCAACACGCATCACTGTGACCTAAATTGGTTTTATGTCTCGCCAATTCCTTTAGAAATGACCATTTCAAAGAGCAATTGGCAGTAGCGTGCTCACAGAATGTGAAAATTTTGCCTGCGGCACTTAAAAATATCAAAAATTTCTTACTGTCACACATCAAAGCAGCAATTTTTCAGTTTTGGCACCAAAGTCGTGCAAATTTTGCCTTGGATTTTTCTTTGGGTGCTACAAATGCTGCAAAATCTTCTAGTGAAGCACATAGAATTGCCCAAATTTCCTTGCAAAAATACCAACACGCAGTGATGTCGGAGCTTGTCAGGTCTGAGTTTTGGACCTTGCCCATCTATGGTCCGGCGCAACTTGCCACATCGTCCCGTGTAACAGGCGACTTCGTCTTTCAGCACCAGGCTGCCACAGCGGGATTGACTGCTACACGCTAACAACGACCCATCGAACGTAATAAGCTGTCGTCATTTGCGTTTCGTGGCAGTTGACCCAACGCCAGGTCAATTGCTTCCAGGTGGGCCGATTCCGTCGAGGAAGGCCAGCTACGCGAGATGGCCGAAATCCGAAGCCCTGCTCAGCAGAATGCACTGCAAGCGCTCTTCGGCATTGACGGCACTTCGTCCAAGAAAGGAAGCAAGCCTGGTGCGCTTATGTACTACCGTTTTCGCCTTTCTCTTGCTCTATTCCCTTTTCCGCTCGGTGATGCGTTTGTGCGCGCGCTGCTTCGCCGTTTGGCCGTCGTTGTCGCGATATCGGCCCCGTGGACGACATACGAACAACCCTTATAGCGGATCTACGGGCGGCGGCGCGGCTATAAGGGTGTTTGCGAATTTGACGTCTGAAGCGCGGATATAAGGGTTCGTATGTCGTAGTGGCACAACGATAGCGATGGAAGCGCCTTTCCACTTGTTTAGGCCAGAAGTACTGGCTCCGAATGCGCTGCGACAGTCGAATCCGGTGCGTCACCCACAGCGACGGCCAGCCGCTTCTCTTCGCCAACTGGCAGAGCAACTGGGCCGCTCCCTACTTCCGACATCCCGAAGGCTACGAGGAGGTCGACGAGAACGCTACCGAAGCAACCGAGGGCCCTTCGTCGTCGTCGAGCCACCGGCCGACTACGACGACCACCGAGGAGGCGACCACGACAAGCTCGACGTCGACTACCACTGCTGCGCCTACGACGACCACAATTACCACATCGACTACGCCGACTACATCGTCTACGACGGCTACAACCACCACGACTTCCACAACCACCACCACGACGACCACAACAACCACGATCACGACCACGACGACGACGACTACGTCGTCCACAGAGGGTGAAAGCAGCAGTGCAACGACGACCGAGGAGGATCCCGTGAATGACGAAGATAACGACGACGCCGGTGACAACGACACCGACAACGACGAGGACGACGCCGGCAAGCCCCTCTCGAAAGCCCAACTCCTCGAGGAAGCGAAAGCGCGCTCGCGCAGAGAGTCGGCCGACTTCAGCTGGTGGTACTCGCACTTCGAGTTCTGCGTGGCCGTCGACAGTGTTACCGGAGGTGGGCTGCCTCAGTGTCCTTGCTAGAATGATCTTTGCGCAGTGGCCTTACGTACGTTATTTCAGAGTGGAACCTGGAGAAGTGCGACGAGCTGCTGCCCACCGTCTTCGTCAACAAGGGTTGAGGCTGTAGCCGCGCCAACTGCGCATAGTCGGCTTCCCCGTGTCACCACTAGTAGCTTGTCTCGTCTCGAAAATTGGAAGGCAGCTGCGCAGTCGCCTAACTAACCCTTGCTGTTGCCTCTGTGCGCTCTTTTGTGCCTTCCTTCGTCTTCTGCTCTGTAGTCGCTCTTTCTCTGCAGTTTGACGCCTGTCTGCAAGCATGCTTGGTGCTGATGATCGCGAATCGCTTCTCATCTCTTGTGCTGCGGTCTGTATGTGTGATGACGCCCCTGATCTCAGCAGATGGTCGCTCTAGTCTGGTCGGAACTGATTGTCGTCGTCGTTGCCTCGCTCAACTCTTGATTCTTGTGTGAAGGATAGCCGCCAGCCGATTACCCCAACTAGCAAGGCAGGCAGCTTCGGCCTGTCGTGATTGTCGTTGGATGAAATGTACCTTATGCACGTACCATGTATGTAAATGGCTGCTTCGTGAAACGCAACTTGCTTTCCTCAGTGACAGACGTCGAAATAAGCTAATGACAGCGTACGAAATAGAAATTCTCACTTGTACTCTGTGCAGATCTACAGTCGTACGAACATAAGAGAAAGCGCAAGCACCTTTCAATCAACAATCGAACTCTCGGATTTGTGCTGTGGTTGACGGATCAGAGAGTACGGTGTTTGTGGATGACTGATTGACCACAATAATACGTACCCGAGTAGACATTTGAAACTTGAAAAGCGGTGATATAAGTTAGTTTACACGGAAAAGTTTGAAACTGTTACGGTAGTACATAGAGCAAAAGATAGCCATACTACAGCGAACGTTGACGGTTAAGTTTTCGGTCTTCGGCGCCACCGACTCCTGATTCGGAAGCAGTCGACAGGTGCTGCTCTGCCGTGTAGGAGTTACGATTGCGGTAGGTTGTTTCAATGTCGTCTTCTTCCCCCAGACGATCAGTATGACCTTCGAGGAGGCGGCGAGTGGCACGAACGAGCAATGCAGCCTCTCTGCCGTCGACGACTGTGAGGCGTGCCACGGACGTAAAGTGCGCGACGGCTACGGGCTTCGGACAAGTCTGTGTAGGTAGGGAATTGTAGAGCGCATGATGGTGGCGTTTCGTCGGAAAACTGAGTTGAGTTTGAATTTGAACCGTTACAGCACTTGACTGTTTGAAACCAACGAGTGGCCGTATTTGAATGTCGAGTTAGTACGATTCAAATTTTAAATTTTGTCATGTCTTACGGCTTACGCTGAAGCGCCACCGACAAAATGTGTACCATTACACCCGGATTTTCAATCACTTTTGAAAATACGTGCCTTATGTACGTACCATGTAAGTGGATGCTTCGTGAAAGGCAACTTGCTTTCCTCGCTGACGAAACAAGCAGTGCGCCCAAACGTCGAAATAAGCTAACGACAGCGATGAAACAGAAATTTTCACATGTACTTAGTACAGCTCTACGACCCATCCATGATCACAAGCGCAACATTACTGGTAGCTGCACACGTAATGCGACGGAAATGTAACGATTTAGCAAGCAGTGTTGTTGGCTGTCGCAGGCGCTACTCAAAACCTGTTTAGGTAGATTAGCTCACTCTGCCACATCTGTGGCGGCAGGCGACTTCTGTGGCCTACTGACAACCAAACTGAGCTCAGCACGCGACCCTTCAAAAGATCTGATGAGCGACGCCGCCGGGCGGGATTCGTTTCTTGCTCGGGGTGTTGTTGTTGTTGTTCTCGGCGGACGACGACGGCGACGAGTTGGCAGTGGTGTGCTCAGTGCTGGTGACGACCAGCAGCTCGTCGTGGTCGTCGTGGACGTGGTAGCCGTTCTGCTCCTGCTGCTGCTTCTGCGCCGCCGGCGAGTCGCCGGGACGGAGCAACTGTCCGGTCAGTGGATTTCTGCCTAAATGGAGATCGCTTTGAGTATGCTTCTGTCGTTCTGCGCGTCCAGAATGTGACCTCCACCGACTTGGCGGCTGCAGGTTAGCTCGACGCGGCGAGTGGTCGTCGGTGTCGTCGAAAAGGCGCGAACGATACGTCTCCGAAGGCTTGGCCAGCGGCGACTTCGGCAGCGGGTCCGCGGCACCGAACAGTCGATCTTGGGTGCTAGGAGAGCGCCGAGGTGACGCCGTCTAGAATGGAAACCAGTGAGATTTACTCTGAAGTTCATACCCGATCCAAGAATACAGCTGCTTCGCGCACTCGAGAACGCTGGCGCGCGTCGTCGCCGTCGTCGAAGATGCGGCTCTTCTGGTAGTCCTTGACCTTGGCCGGCGAGCGCGAGTCATGGTTCATGGCGCCGGCTGTTCTTCCTCCCTTTCCCACGTTGAGAACGTCGGTTCGGCGCTCCGCCAGCGACCGTCTCAAGCTGAAACGGAGAAGCGCTGTCGCTGCCGGGAGGATAAATAATCAAAGCGAGACTGGCAGAAGGACGGTGGAGAAAGGGGAAATGCACCGGCGCCGGTCGGCGGCCAACTCAATCTAATTTGGGCGGGTCTCATTCCAATTCCAAACTAAGCTCCGCGCCGCCGACGAGGCTCTGACGAACAAACAGAGGGGAAGAGAAGGAGGAAGGGGCGGAGGAAGAGCGAAGATTGGCCCGACGATGGCGGAGAAATGCGGCTCTCGCCACACCGAGAGACCAGAGAAAGCCAAATTGGCATGGGCAAGAAACCCGACCATTCCCTAACCTTCGTCTCAGAATTGGTTCAACGACTGTGAATTCCTAGCTCTGATTGGTGCACGCATCTCAAATTCAAATAACCCAACAATGCGTCCAAAGTAACAAGTCCAGCTACATAAATTCTCTATACATATAGGTAGGCAACTATCATTCCGTGATGTATGATCCGTGATCCGTGATGTGTGAATCCGTGATTCCGTGATGTAAACGCCGATCCGTGATGTAATCTCAGAATAGATCTAGGGATCGATTCTGTGATGTACCGTAACCCGATTCCGTGATGTAAACGCCGATCCGTGATGTAATTTTAGAATAAGTTGGAGAATCGATTTTGCGATGCACCGTAATCAAATTTCGTGATTTAAACTGCAATAAGTGATGCAACTTAAGAATGAGATTCTGTGATGTATTCTCAGAATGAGTCGGAGAATCGATTATGTGATACACTGTACTCGAATTCCATTATGTAAAGGACTTAGGTTTAGGCTTAGGCTCAGGCTTAGGTTCAGGCTTGGGATTAGGCTTCAAAAAACATTGAAAAAATATTTCTTACTGCGGAGTCGCTCAGTCATACTTCTCAATGCTCCGCTGCGTTGCAGTTCGCAATGGTATTGAGTGTCCGCATGCAATGACATTCATTCATGCACCGTTTCTTCGCGGACACTCACGCACACATGTTGCTGACTGCAGAGTCTGCCTGCGGAATGAGACAGCTAGATTAGGAGTGATCCATTGCATCACCTATACGTTATTTTGCTCTACTTTTAGAGGAGAAACTCACTCGTGCCTCTCTACTCTACTGGTGTACGCGCGTGCACTTCGCTAAAGATTCAAAAGGACGTGGTCCCTTGTTGCTAAAATGCAAGAAACAGGTGAAATAAGCCTAAGCCTGAACCTATGCCTAAGCCTAAACCTAAGCCTAAGCCCTTTACATAATGGAATTCGACTACAGTATATCACAGAATCGATTCTCCGACTCATTCTGAGAATACATCACAGAATCTCATTCTTAAGTTGCATCACTTATTGCAGTTTAAATCACGAAATTTGATTACGGTATATCACAAAATCGATTCTCCAACTTATTCTAAAATTACATCACGGATCGGCGTTTACATCACGGAATCGGGTTACGGTACATCACAGAATCGATCCCTAGATCTATTCTGAGATTACATCACGGATCGGCGTTTACATCACGGAATCACGGATTCACACATCACGGGTCACGGATCATACATCACGGAATGATAGGTGCCTATAGGTATGGCACTTCATTCGATTACAGTTTCAGTTCTCAAGCCTGTCAGCCACCGGCAACCAGAAACGTTTCCAGCATAGCAAAATCTAGGAAAGAGACGCGACCAAATCGCGAGCGTGACTGAATCGGCAACGTCCGGGGCGATAAACTGGAGGAACACCATTACTGACGATTGAA
>JASAMZ010006879.1:0-19949 GCA_030248115.1 Linhomoeus sp. GSCO2_2 | reverse complement strand
GCAGAAGGTTCAGCAATACGTATTTTTTTGTACGTCTCCGTTCAGTTACGTATTGCTGAGCAGTTAGAAAAGTTTCGCGTTTAAAATTCTTGCGTTACTGTAGCTCCCGAAATTCAAACTTTTGAGTTTTCGACCAATAGAAGAACAAATGATCAGTGAGTCGAGAGCTATCCAACCAACCCAAGATCATCTCCCTACGACGCACGCTGAGGGGGTTGAGCGATTTCTGCGTTAAAGACGCGAGAATGTCGCTTTTCGTGGTGCGTGTCTGCGTAATTAAGACAATTTTTACGCCAAACGAAAGAGCACGTCGAGACCTTTCGTTGACCTATCGCGCGCCGCTCTACGACGTTGAGCGGCGAGTTACAGCCGTTTTCCGTTTTGACCTTCGGGTTACTGTAACTCGCGAAATTCGAAGTTTTTGAATTTCGAAGTCTCTAGCAACATTACCAGTGAGTCGAGACCTATCCATAAAGTCCAAGATCACCTTCCTACGACTTTCCAACACTGAGACTAGCCGTTCCTTCCTGTTGCAGAAGAATTCCACAGATTTGAATAGCATGGAATGTAGTCGTCAATGGCCGCAATGTCCTGTTGCATGATCTGTCCTGTTCAAGGTCTGTCTGTTGCAAGGTCTGTCCTGTTGCGAGCCAATGGCGCTGGTCGCCTCGCGCGACCATCCTGTTGTCACGTCTATCCTGTTCATTGTCAAGGTCTGACCTGTTGCAAGATTTGTCCTGTTGAAGGGTCTGTCCTATTGCAGGGTATGTTCTGTTGCAAGACCTGTTATGTTGGAAGGTCTGTCCTGTTGCAAGGTCTGTCCTGTTGCAAGGTCTCTCCGTTGCAAGGTCTGTCCTGCTGAAAGATCTGTCCTGTTGAAAGATCTGTCCTGTTGCAGGGTCTGTCCTGTTGCAAGATTTGTCCTGTTGCAAAATCTGTCCTGTTGCAAGGTTTGCCCTGTTGCACGATCTGTCCTGTTGCAAGATGTGTCTTGTTGCAAAATCTGTCCTGTTGCAAGATTTGTCCTGTTGCAAAATCTGCCCTGTTGCAAGATTTGTCCTGTTGCAAAATCTGTCCTGTTGCAAGTGCTGTCCTGTTGCACGAACTGTTAGTCTGCAAGATGTGTCCTGTTGTAAGATCTGTCCTGTTGCAGGGACTGTTCTGTTGCAGGGTCTGTTCTGTTGCAAAATCTGTCCTGTTGCAAGATGTGTCCTGTTCCCAGATCTGCTGTTCAAGCTATCTGCTGTTGCCAAATCTGTCCTGTTGCATGGTTGTGTCGGGCATAATCTGCCAACTATTTAGCAAATAGTTCTATATTTTATAATTAACGAATTTAAGGATATTTTCAAGGTTTTTCTCAAATTTGCCAAATTTCGACAATTTCAAACAACTTAAATTTCAAAATATCTTTGCTTGGATGTACCGGGCGTAGTATGTCAAGTAATTGTAAAACAGTTTCAGATTTTAGAATTCAAGAAATTAGGGATATTTTTAACGGTTTTGTAAAATATGGCAGATTTTGGCATTTTCAAATGGCCATAACTAAGCAATTTTTTCCATGGATGTGTCGTGCAACGTATGTTTTGCCACCTATTCGATCGAACACGAAACGCGGCAATTACTGTGCGGTTCAGCAATCTACAGCAACGGTACCGCACCCGTCCGCATTTGTGACCCAAAAGAAAAGGGCGTGGTCCCATTTAGACACTCTTCATTCCAAAGTGAACCTGCGGCGAACATTCCTGATCCATTTATGGATCAGTACCCACCAATACGAATCTAATAGGCAACGATTGCCCAAGAATGGCACAAACTACCTTTGAAAACTCGAGGTAACTGCGGCGAAACTCCCCGAAAAAATGCTCAACTTTCTACTCTGACGCACTATTGAGTATACTCCTCAAATGCACAACACACTATGCAATGCCAATCAACCATCATCGGGTACCCAGTTTTTACTCTAAGCTTGTTTCGCCCGGCCTCAGCCGGGCGAACCCCTACGAGAGCTTTTCGTGCGTGCGTTCGTGCGTGCGTTCGTGCGTTCGTGCGTTACGCTCTTATATCCTATATACTAAGCGGCTAACGATGTCTGTCTGTTCGGCATCTGTCCGCTTAGCACTAGGCATTCAAATGGCGGCCACGGCGGCAATGACACGATTGTAGCTGTCGCCCTGTTACTAAAAGACGCTCGGCACGCGCGACGCAATTGGCACTAGGCATTCAAATGGCGGCCACGGCGGCAATGACGCGATTGTAGCTGTCGCCCTGTTACTAAAAGACGCTCGGCACGCGCGACGCAAGGATAGCAAAAACTAATGGCCAATTTCTTATGACAGAAGAGATTGATCCTGGAGATTTATAGCTCAAGCTCACCGTCATTGACTGTACAGACTTCAGAACAGTGGTGGCCGATGATCTATTATGCTTAGTCGGCTTGAGTGAGCACTTGAGAATCGAGTTATATGTAGCACAGAAGAGTTGTTTGTCATCAACCACAGACGAGCGATGGCTCTTGGAACTGCACATCAGTGGCGGCTGGTGATCCGTCTTGCGCTATAGGCTTGAGACCAGAAGTCACAAATACTACAGAAACACCTATTGGTTTTCGCTGGTGTCTTGCAATTGGTTGCTGGCAGAATGGTAGGATTAGGCTCTACAGCAGTGAACCTATACA
Organism: Linhomoeus sp. GSCO2_2; assembly: GCA_030248115.1. Taxonomy (NCBI): domain Eukaryota; kingdom Metazoa; phylum Nematoda; class Chromadorea; order Monhysterida; family Linhomoeidae; genus Linhomoeus; species Linhomoeus sp. GSCO2_2. The sequence goes on along the minus strand of JASAMZ010006879.1, from coordinate 17,275 downwards.
GTGGCTGGTGGCTGGTGACCAATTGCAGCTGAGTCAGGCGATCATCGACAGTCTTGGGCCTACAGTATCACCTACGGGCTAAAGGCACTAGTCTACATTACTATGCCAGCTAGGTGTTTTGTCCGTCTGTCCGTAACGCTTGCCTTCCTAGCACTTCGCCACGCGACGCTTCAGCATGCGCCTGCCTCGCTAGCACTTCGCTTCGCGACGCTTCAGCACGCGCGCGCTAGAAAGCCAGCAGGACGCCAGCGGCGTCCCGCAGAGAAGCTCGCTCGCTTTGATCGATCGACCGCAGAAAATCAATCCCTGCACGGCCAGCGTCGCCTGTTGCTGCCTGCCTTCAACGTAGGCTTTGCCTGAACAGTACGGCAATGCACGGTAGCAGAGCCTTGAAAAGCGAACAGTGCGGCAGTGCGCGGTGCAGCAGAGAACCTTGCAATGTGCAATTGCAACAGAGCCGAACAGTACGACAATGCTCGCGCAGGCAATTCTAGCCGCTTCAGCGACTATTTCGCTTGCAACAGGACAGATCTTGCAACAGGACAATCGGCACCCTCTCTAGCATTTGTTTTGCGCGCCGCTTTGTACGGCGCGTTCGCGAGGCAGTTAGCGCCATTAGCTTGCAACAGGACAGACTTTCTGCAACAGGACGCTGCAACGGTACAGACGTTACAACAGGATCGTCGCGCGAGGCGACCAGCGCCGTTGGCTCGCAACAGGACAGACCTTTGCAACAGGACAGATTTTGCAACAGGACAAATCTTGCAACAGGGCAGATCTTGCAACCGGAAAATCTGACCACTTTCTATCATTTGCTTTGCGCGGCGCTTTGCACGGCGCGTTCGCGAGGCAGTCAGCGCTGTTGGCTTGCAACAGGACAGACTTTCTGCAACAGGACAAAATGTTGCAACAGTACAGACGTTGCAACAGGATGGTCGCGCGAGGCGACCAGCGCCATTGGCTCGCAACAGGACAGACCTTCTGCAACAGGACACATTTTGCAACAGGACAAATCTTGCAACAGGACAAATCTTGCAACAGGATAGATCTTGCAACAGGCCAAATTTTGCAACAGGACAAATCATGCAACAGGACAGATCTTGCAACAGGACAAATCTTGCAACAGGATAGATCTTGCAACAGGACAGATCTTGCACCAGGACAAATCTTGCAACAGGATAGATCTTGCAACAGAACAAATCTTGCAACAGGACAGACCTTGCAACAGGACTGATTTTGCAACAGGACAGGCCTTGCAACAGGACTGATTTTGCAACAGGACAGATCTTGCAGCAGGACAGACCCTGCAACAGGACAGATCTTGCAACAGGACAGACCATGCAACAGGACAGATCTTGCAGCAGGACAGATCTTACAACAGGACAGATTTTGCAACAGGACAAATCTTGCAACAGGACAGATCTTGCAACCGGAAAATCTGCCCGCTTTATCATTTGTTTTGCGCGGCGCTTTGTACGGCGCGTTCGCGAGGCAGTCAGCGATGTTGGCTTGCAACAGGACAGACTTTTTGCAACAGGACAAATGTTGCAACAGGACAACTCTTGCAACAGGACAAATGTTGCAACAGGACAACTCTTGCAACAGGACAGACCCTGCAGCAGGACAGATCTTGCAACAGGACAGACCCTGCAACAGGACAGATCTTGCAACAGGACAGACCTTGCAACAGGACAGATTTTGCAACAGGACAGACCTTGCAAGAGGACAGATTTTGCAACAGGACAAATCTTGCAACAGGACAGATCTTTCAACAGGACAAATCTTGCAACAGCACAGGCCCTGCAACAGGACAGATCTTGCAACAGGACAGATCGTGCAACAGGACAGACCTTGCAACAGGACAGATTTTGCAACAGGACAAATCTTGCAACAGGACAGATTTTGCAACAGGACAATTCTTGCAACAGGACAGATTTTGCAACAGGACACATCTTGCAACAGGACAGATCGTGCAACAGGACAGACCTTGCAACAGGACAGATTTTGCAACAGGACACATCTTGCAACAGGACAGATCGTGCAACAGGACAGACCTTGCAACAGGACAGACCTTGCAACAGGACAGATTTTGCAACAGGACAAATCTTGCAACAGGGCAGATTTTGCAACAGGACAAATCTTGCAACAGGACAGATTTTGCAACAAGACACATCTTGCAACAGGACAGATCGTGCAACAGGGCAGACCTTGCAACAGGACAGATTTTGCAACAGGACAAATCTTGCAACAGGGCAGACCTTGCAACAGGACAGATTTTGCAACAGGACAAATCTTGCAACAGGACAGATTTTGCAACAGGACACATCTTGCAACAGGACAGATTTTGCAACAGAACAGACCCTGCAACAGAACAGTCCCTGCAACAGGACAGATCTTACAACAGGACACATCTTGCAACAGGACAGATCGTGCAACAGGACAGACCTTGCAACAGGACAGATTTTGCAACAGGACAAATCTTGCAACAGGGCAGATTTTGCAACAGGACAAATCTTGCAACAGGACAGATTTTGCAACAAGACACATCTTGCAACAGGACAGATCGTGCAACAGGGCAAACCTTGCAACAGGACAGATTTTGCAACAGGACAAATCTTGCAACAGGACAGACCCTGCAACAGGACAGATCTTTCAACAGGACAGATCTTTCAGCAGGACAGACCTTGCAACGGAGAGACCTTGCAACAGGACAGACCTTGCAACAGGACAGACCTTGCAACATAACAGGTCTTGCAACAGAACATACCCTGCAATAGGACAGACCCTTCAACAGGACAAATCTTGCAACAGGTCAGACCTTGACAATGAACAGGACGGACGTTGCGGCGCGCGTGCGAGGCGACCAGCGCCGTTGGCTCACAACAGGACAGACCTTGCAACGGACAGACCTTGAACAGGACAGATCATGCAACAGGACATTACGGCCATTGACGACTACATTCCATGCTATTCAAATCTGTGGAATTCTTCTGCAACAGGAAGGAACGGCTAGTCTCAGTGTTGGAAAGTCGTAGGAAGGTGATCTTGGACTTTATGGATAGGTCTCGACTCACTGGTAATGTTGCTAAGAGACTTCGAAATTCAAAACTTTGAATTTCGCGAGTTACAGTAACCCGAAGGTCAAAACGGAAAACGGCTGTAACTCGCTCGTCTTACGTCGTAGAGCGGCGCGCGATAGGTCAACTAAAAGGTCTCGACGTGCTCTTTCGTTTGGCGTAAAAATTGTCTTAATTACGCAGACACGCACCACGAAAAGCGACATTCTCGCGTCTTTAACGCAGAAATCGCTCTAACTCGCTCAGCGTGCGTCGTAGGGAGATGATCTTGGGTTGGTTGGATAGCTCTCGACTCACTGATCATTTGTTCTTCTATTGGTCGAAACTCAAAAGTTTGAATTTCGGGAGCTACAGTAACGCAAAGGTTTAAAACGCGAAACTTTTCTAACTCGCTCGTCTTTCGTCATAGAGAGACGATCTTGAGTTCGCTGAATAGGTTTCGGCACACTGACAATTCCGTTAAAAGAAGTCGAAGTTCAAAAGTTTGAATTGCGCGCGCTACAGTAACCTGAAGGTCCAAAACGCAACACGGCTCTAACACGCTCGTCTTACGTCGTAGAGCGGCGTGCGATAGGTCAACTAAAAGGTCTCAACGTACTCTTTCACTTGACGTAAAAAATTTGTTAATTACGCAAACACGCAACACCAAAAGCGACATTCTTGCGTTTTAACACAGAAATCGCTCTACCTCGCTCAGCGTGCGTCGTAGAGAGACGATCTTGAGTTTGTTGGGCAGCTCTCGACTCGCTGATCATTTGTTCTTCGATTGGTCAAAACTCAAAAGTTTGAATATCGCGAGCTACAGTAACCCAACGGTTCAAAAGGCAAAACTTCTCTAACTCGCTCGTCTTTCGTCGTAGAGAGACGATCTTGAGCACGTTGAATAGGTTTCGGCATACTGCTCATTCTTTTAAGAGAAGTCGAGATTCAAAACTTTGACTTTCGCGAGCTACAGTAACTCAAAGGTTCAAACAGCAAATCGGCCCTAACTCGCTCGTCGCACGTTGTAGAGCGGCATTCGTTCGACCGTTTGAACGCTTACGTTGAGGCAGTTGTTGAGCGGTCATTCCTAAAGAAATACTTTTGTTTTTTGAACTCTTGTCGTACGAACAACTTTGTCTGCTAAAAAAATTAATCCCGGGCGATCCCAATGTTGCCTTGCAACAACCGCTCAGAAATGCGTGTGCCTTGCTCAAAAAATTAATCCCGGGCGATCCCAATGTTGCCCTGCAAGAACCCCTCAGAAAGGAGCGTGTCAGAAGTAGCGCATGAATAGTTGACTCCGGGCGGGCGCGCGTCATATCGGAAAGGCTTCGAAATCCTTTACAAAAGTATCCACTCTTTTACTCTTCCACTTTAAAATACTCACAAACCACTCTGTATTAACAAAACAACTCAACTTTTTTTTAAAAAACAGTTTGTTCGCCCGGTCTCAGCCGGGCGAACCCCTACGAGAGCTTATCGTGCGTTCGCCCGTCTGTGCGTTCGTCACGCTATCAGATCTCGGCGTTGGAAAGTCGTAGGAAGGCGATCTTGGGCTCTACGGAAAGGTCTCGACTTACTGGTAATGTGTCTCGAGAAATCGGCGTTTAAAAGTTTGAATTGCGCGCGCTACAGTAACCCGAAGGTTCAAACTGAAAACGGCTATTACTCGCTCGTCTTACGTCGTAGAGCGGCGCGCGATAGGTCAACTGAAAGGTCTCGACGTGCGCTTTCGCTTGGCATACAAAAGTTTCTTAATTACGCAAACACGCAACACGAAAAGCGACATTCTCGCGTTTTTAACGAAGAAATCGCTCTAACTCGCTCAGCGTGCGTCGTAGGGAGATGATCTTGGGTTGGTTGGATAGCTCTCGACTCACTGATCATTTGTTCTTCTATTGGTCGAAACTCAAAAGTTTGAATTTCGGGAGCTACAGCAACCCAAAGGTTTAAAACGCAAAACTTATCTAACTCGCTCGTCTTCCGTCATAGAGAGACGATCTTGAGTTCGTTGAATAGGTTTCGGCACACTGATAATTCCGTTAAGAGAAGTCGAAATTCAAAAGTTTGAATTGCGCGCGCTACAGTAACCCGAAAGTCCAAAATGCAAAACGGCTCTAACACGCTCGTCTTACGTCGTAGAGCGGCGTGCGGTAGGTCAACTAAAAGGTCTCGACGTGCTCTTTCGTTTGGCATTAAAAATTTTGTTAATTAAGCAAACACGCACCACGAAAATCGACATTCTTGCGTTTTTACATAGGAATCGCTCTAACTCGCTCAGCGTGCGTCGTAGAGAGACGATCTTGAGTTGCTGGATAGCTCTTGACTCACTGATCATTTGTTCTTCGATTGGTCGAAACTCGAACGTTTGAATATCGCGAACTACAGTAACCCAAAGGTTCAAACAGCAAATGGGCCCTGACTCGCTGTAGAGCGGCATTCGTTCGACCGTTTGAAAGCTTACGTTGAGGCAGTTGTTGAACGGTCATTCCTAAAGAAATACTTTTGTTTTTTTTTAAACCCTTGTCTTACGAACAGCTTTGTCTGCAAAAATAATTAATCCCGGGCGATCCCAATGTTGCCCCGCAACAACCGCTCAGAAACGCGTATGTCTTGCTCAAAAAATTAATCCCGGGCGATCCCAATGTTGCCCTGCAAGAACCTCTCAGAAAAGAGCGTGTCAGAAGTAGCGCATGAATAGTGGACTCCGGGCGGGCGCGCGTCATATCGGAAAGGCTTCGAAATACTTTACAAAAGTATCCACTCTTTTACTCTTCCACTTTAAAACACTCACAAACCACTCTGTATTAATAAAACAACTCAACTTTTTTTAAAACAGCTTGTTGAGACGGCCATCCGGAAACGGAATTCTCCCCAAGATGACCCACCCCCTTTGACCCTTAATTGCTCCCCCCCCCCCCAACCCTTCTTCTCCACCTTTGGGCTCAGTCTGGTAGGAACCTATGGGAAGAATCCGCATCTTTGATTCAATTCACGTTAGTCGCACTGCTGGGCTAGTAAAAAGTTGAGCAGCACTCACCTGTGTCAGTAAGCACTCCACTATTATTTTGGCTGATGACCGCGCTGGCGTTCAGTGACTGGTAGGCTGTGGTGTCATCGGCAGCTGTGGCACCACCCTGAACAACCACGCTCGTGTCACCAGAGGTTCCATAGCTGGCGTCCACCGCCATGCCGGCCGTAGACTCCTTGTTTCCACTGCTTTCCAAATCCGCTTGGCCCAGACCGGCTGAACGAACAGCAGGTAAAACGTTGGGGCCATAGTATCGCGCCCAACATTGACTTGTAACGTTGACAGTGGACAGACCAGTGCCCTTGTCGCCGTCCACAGCTCCAACTAGGCCGATCACTGTGCCACTCTTGCTTTTGCCAGTCGCGTCAACGCTGCTGCTCGCGTCGGCAGAAACGCCCGCGTCACTGTCCACGGTCGCCTCGCCTTCTGCGTTGGCGTTCGAGTCGCTGCCGTCGGCCATTGATAGCTCGGCAGTCCCGGCCGTCTCGGCCACTGGAACAATTTAATCAGTTCGAGTTGTGCTGTGCCTGTTGGAGAGAACACAGTCCTGCACTCACTGTTGGTGCCGTCTGTGACAGTGCCGGCCTGAGTGGCATCGGCGTCCCCATCGCCAGAAGAGGCTGCCATATTCAGTGTTGTGGCGTTGTAGCCGCTCCCGTCCTCCATTATCATGCCGCTGGAGGATCCCATTGAAGTGCCGCCGCCAGCGTTGCCAGACTCCCCCACTCCAGAGGCACTGATGGCTGAAGCAATTTGAGAGCAGGAGACAGTGTAGGTGTGCTTTTGTTTTGCGCACCCCACCAGCTCGCCAGAGCGAACTCACAATTCTGTTGATCTTTTTGCACTTCTTGCTCTGTCTCTGCTGAAGCTTCATCCGTGCCCGTGCCAATCGCAGTGGAAAGGAGATTTGCCGACAGCTTGTCCTTGAGGTCAAGACCTGTTTCCGAGGTCGAGGTCGACACTGACGACAGGCTGCCTTTCGCCTTGGCCATGGTCCGACTCAGAGCCAGGTCTGCAATGCTCGGAGTGACGGTCTGAAGGGTCGCCAGCGAAACAAGCGGAGTCGTTTGCGCGCCCTACTGTTCTTCAGCAGATTGCTGGTCTTCTTGATGCCGAGCGAGCCCCGGGTGTTGGTCTCACTGGTTCCGGTGCCCGACGCTTTGGCCTTCATAACGTTGAGGACGCTCAGGCGTTTTTGAAAGGCGCTTAGACGGCTGCGAGACGACGCGGAGGTCTTGTCGCCCGTGGACGACGACTCAGTATTAGTGGCCATGGCTGAATCGTTGCTGGGCATGTACGTGCGTGTGACTGAGGTGCTTACCCCTTTACAGAAGTTATGTTGGTGTGTTGTAAGTGCCCCAGATCCATGAGGACCAGAGTACTCGGGCACCCACTGACTGACCAGGGAGAACTGAGTAGGAACGAGTCAACATACCCAGTTCAGCTGCAGAAAGTTCACTGTCATTATAGTCCAAGGAATCAGGGAGACGGACCCTGCATGTCGGTGTGTTTGTCTAAGCCTGAGCACACATTAGTCGCAGTCTATGCCTTGGCACAGCTGCCTATAATTGGTTCTCCCTAAGTGATGTAGGGAATACCTGAGTACCTACTCGGGTTCTGACAGAACTTGAGGTTCGCGAAGTTCATGTTACAGTACACCCCGCCGATCTCCCATCGAAATGGTGCAAACTTTGCATGTTTAGATGTATGTTGGCCATCTTGGACTCATCTCCCCATTCTTGTGCTTCTTGGCAACATTTTATCATCCTGTAGACCTCATCAGGCTCTCACAAGACGACTTCAACTGCCCCATCCGCCGGCCGGTTAGTGCTTCGAGGCATGCAAATGCCAGACCTCATATGCAACGTCAGGTCCAGCGATCACCCACCATCTTGGCTGTTGTTGTTGAAGTTGATGTTGACTATGGCGCTGCCGTTGGAGGCGGCCGCGTTGTCTCCGTCGGCCTGGCCGGCCGTATCCACTTCCACAAATGGGTCACCACCGGTGGCGCCCATCTTGGCGCTGGTGGTGTTGGTCGAATTGGTGTCTCCGGACGTGTCGGTGCCGGCCTCATGGATGATGTCTGAAGTGAAGGTGAAACTGATCGTGAAGTCTTGACGAGTGGATCGGAGTGATCCCGAGTTAGAAGATGTGTCGTCATAGTAAATGGGATGTTAGAAGCGGTCATCACGGTACCAACACGAGAAAGATGGCCGTTTCGGCGCTGATGATGCAAAGAAGGTTGCCCCAGCTGATTTTGGGTAATCAATGGACCCCTCATCAGAGGCAGCAAACTTAATTCGATTGAGTGCCTCGCGCCAGTTGGGACCAATCCGTTTGTTTTGTCGTAGTCAAGACGTCTGCCAACTTGTTGCTATGGGTTCACCAAGGCTGACCTGACGTTCCAATGTGTGGAAAGCAGTTAAATTGATTGAAGGCGTCAGTTTATGGTTGAACACTTATTGTCATCCTTCAGATGCAATGTTCAGTTTGAATGGCTACAACAACGCCAAAGGTGTTATTCGTACACTAGGATTATTGTGCTTCTTCTAGACTTTACTCCTGCCTGCTGTCAAATGTGCACAAGGAGTATCGCACTCACAGCCTCCTGACTGCCTCTTCGCTCGAGGTACAATGCGGCTGTCCGTAACGGCTGCCACCAAGACCACCAACCCTAAAAGATAGAATCTACTCATTCTATCAGCGATTCACTCTGATGAAATTCTGCTCCTTGTTCGGGTTTCTGCAAAAAGTGTCTGTCATGAAAAACGGTCGGAGGATATATGAAGTGGGGATTATTGAGGGGGGCGTGCGTCATTCATATCGGTAGAGGGCCCATTACCAGAGGATTACAGTGGAAACAGGATGGATTTGAGGTTCTTTGACGCCCCCAATCATCCTTGATAATTGCAGGGCTTTGGGTACCGTAAATACTCTGATACTCTCCCCCCCCCCCCCCCGCCCATTCCCCAACTTCTGTGCCATGGTCCAGGAGGCGGAGGTCAAGAGGGGGCTTATTAGAGTATTTACGGTAGGTGTAGATACTGTAGGGTGTTATACCGCGATCGCGAAATTTGGTAGGCCAAGATTAAATCCGCTCAAAATGGGTGCAAACAACAGCAGAGCACGTAAGATACATGCACCTACTGTTGCAAGCAAAATGAACAACTTGACTGCCACGAGTACTACAAACACTTAGGAGAAAGTTTGAACACTCTCTCCTTAATGTTTTGCATTTGACGATACAGCAACCACACTGACGAGGAATGAAGCAACTTTGTTTTCTGTTGACTTTGCCATCACAACAGTTGCAGTCGAGTACACATTCAAATCTTTCTTGCCTTCAGTTTTGTTGCATCACTGAACCCACTTGTTCAGTCTCGAAGTCACATCATTTCTGCCTGAAGTACCGCTAGTGGATTCGTCACTGTCTTCACAAAGCGCGTGTGAAGGTCTACAGCATCGCGCGGACAGGGTCTGTGAACACAATACCTATCATGAATGTTACAGTATTTGACTGTAAGTACTGGATTGTTCCGACACCGACCTTAGAAGCACACCAAGCGTGAAATATTTGCAGCGCAAAGCAGATGAATGAAGCCTGAACATTGGCAGACCAGAGACCACTAGTGTTTACATTCACTGCTGAGGCGTCCTCAGCCGTTTACAGCCACACGAACATTTTGCCAACGCGAGAGTATGATTCTACACATTATCCGCCAGCAGTTATAACGCTTTGAATGGAAGCGAAGCCAAGCTGCGTCACGATGACGCATTGACGCCATGTGGCTTACGTACGTACAAACATGATACAAACAGCATTCTAGGCCTCGTGCGCGATCAAGGGTATTCAGTGGGCGAGAGTGGCCGAGAATGGTTGGTTATCAAATTCAGTGGATTACCTATTTTCTTGCCAAAATAACTTGATTCCAGCCATTCTCGCCCAGAGTACCAGAATTTTCACTGATTTTGCGACAGTCTCCTCGCTCTGCCACTCCCCCTCCTCTCCATCCATCCGCCCCTTCCATCAAGCTCCCTTGCCTACTTAACTATAAGCGTAAGCCACACGTTGTAACATATCACAGCGCGTCATTCTGGTCATTTATCTGTCTTCTCAAAACGAGTAGGTGACGTGAATTCCTTGCCCTTTCTTGGAATTGCCGACTTTAGTTTGGCTTTTGCTGTTTCCTGAAAAGTCATTAATTCATTGCTACGTATGTTAGCTGGCGCGACATCCAGTTGTTTCTTTCACAACTCACCAGAGGTTTTAACGTTGTAAACCGTCGTTCTTGGCGTGGGCTGATCCTTGTTGCCATATAACATGCGGATGAACTCCGGGAAGGCCATGTACTTCCATCTCTGTTCCCCATTTCTGGCTAGGTACTTGACGAACAATGGGCAGTCTCCCTTGTTGTTGACGCAGACTAAAATGTAGTGAATGGTGAGTTCCTCTTAGTTCTGTCACACCGTAAGAAGTGCTGCTACTATCTCACTCACTTCTCATGACTTCCATCCGGTGGATTCTTGGCTTGAAGGAGGGACCTTCCTCCTTCACCTCCCTCTTCTTGCGCCTGAAGCTGGCGCTTCCAGTGGTGAAGCTGCTGCCAGTTCCACTAGCGTTTTGCTTCGTGTATGTGGTTTTGACTCCTCCGAAGTCAGTGACAGTGGAGAAGGAGGATGTCTTGGCATTGGCTCCACTCGCGGTGGCCCTTCCCTTGGCAAAGCTGCCTGAATGATGGGAGAGTCAGTCCCTTTTTAGTCACTTAAATTTGCTAGTAGGTCGAAATTACTTCTCAGTCCGGCGAGCTTGTCGAACAGGTCAACTTGGGCGTTAGAGTTCGATTCAGTGTTTTGGCCTTGGCCAGAGGAGTTGCTGATGGACGTGCCAAAGGCCCCATTGTCGGTGTCGGTTGACAGAAAGGTGCTGCCCGAGGTCTGGCTGCCGTCTTCTCCCGTGGCGCTTCCGGAGCTTTGGATCGTACCCACTGAGAAAGAATGCCCATGGGTTGATTGCTGTGTGACCATATGACAACTAAACTCTGTGACCATGTCGCTCACACGTCTCGCTAGTGACCCCGCCCTCCTCCTGCGTGATGGCGGCGCTGTTATTCAAAGACTGGCTGGCCCCAGCAGTGCCGTCGCTCTCTGCGCTAGCACCACCCTGGGCCACGACACTGGTCCTGCCATCGTTCTCGTAATTAGACTCCACTGCTAGATTTGCAGAGGAGTTCTTGTTGCCGGTGCTCTCCAGGTCTACTTGGCCCAGGCCGGCTGAAACGATGATGTGGAACCATGTGAAAGTAAGGGCTGTGGCCACTGCACGTGCAAACATACACACCAGTAGATCTGTCGTCGTCCACAGTGCCCACGTATCCAAGCACTTGACCAGTCTTGGTCTCTCCCTCTGCTTGTGTGTTGGCCCTGGAGCTGCCGGTGACACCGTCGTCGCTGTCCAGCGTGTTCTCGCCCTCCACGCTGGAGTTCGAGCTCTTGCCCTTGTCCATGAGCAGCGTGGCGACGCCGCTTCCGTGGCTCACTGAAAGGTGGCAGCTCGTTGATGGCCTCAGCTCATGCACGACGCGACTGAGACACGCGCGGCTTACACTTGCTGCCGTCTGTCACTTCGCCACTCTGCATGACCATCGTGTCGCCAGTCCCGTCGGCTTTGCCGCTGGTGATTTGGGTGGCGTTGTCGCCGCCATCTCCAGTTGCGACCTCGCCTTCAGAGGAGGCCTCCACGTTGTCCCCTCCAGTGCCCAAGACCATTCCCGAGCCACTGATGGCTGAAGTGCAGGCGACAGTGTTGTTGTATCATTCTGTCCGAAGAAATGCGCCGTTTTTACAGAGAAGCACACGAAGTCCAAAAACGCTCACTCCGAGGCACCAAAAATCCAAGTGTGCTCATCAGTGTCTACGTACTGGGCTGCAGCGTCCTCTGTGCTCTCACGAACTCACTTCCGCTGGTCTTGGCTATTTCCTGCTCTGTCTCAGCCTCGGCCGTGTTCTTGCCCTTGGAAGTGGCCTTTGAACCAACAATTGCGTTGAGCTTGTTCTTGAGGCTGTCCAATGAAGCCATGGAGTTCGACTGGGACTTGGAGAAACGGCTGCCGTAGGCCCCGGCCTTGGTCTTGCTCCTGGCCAGGTCTGCAGATGTTACTCATGGGGGTTTCAGTGGTCCACTACTGAAGGTTCCACTTCATCCACTGACAAGACAATTGCAGTACTCACTGTTGGACAAGGGGCTGCCAGCCTTGAAGATGCTGGCAGAGCCGCCTGTGTTGGTCTCAGTTCGTCCGGCGCCTTGCGCCTTGGACGTCATGCGGTTCAGGGCGCTCAGTCGGCCCTGCAAAGCCTTGAGAGCAGTGGAGGAGGAGGCTGAGGTTTCCACACCGGTGGAGCCCTTGGCGGAGGAGTTGGCGTCGGTCATGATGGCTGAATGTGTGTGTGTGTCAGGGGCTTGTCAGGAATACCAGGAAGTGTACCTAGAGAGTGTCATTCCGTGGACTTGTCAGCATTCCAAGAACTGGCCTGAGGTGGATGACCTGACAGATGCCATATCGGCAACTTGAACTCATATTGATGCAGGCAGCGCATGGAATCTCCCATAGTGTACTGTTTTCATTGAATCGAAGTTCATTGATATGTTTTGCTTTTCAATCATTGCATGATCCAGAACGAAGCCCTAATGCCTTGGAAGTTGGAACACGCTGCACACACTGTGTACTACACTGCTTGTTTTCATCGAAGTTTTAGCTTCAGTATGTTTGTGTCCAAAACCGTCGAAAGTATCATTGTACCTACTGATAGAAGCTGACACTGCTACAGTACTTCTATTTGGTGGCGTTGCAGTGTCAGTTCCGTTTATTTTCCTGCCTCCTCAGAGTTGCAAATCCTGCAATATTATCCTCGCATCTCACCATCGATGTCCCCATTGTCGAACTCGATCAGCACAGTGCCAGTGCTGTTCGCCCCGGAGTCTGTGCCCGTGCCGTTGCCCTGCCCTACAGTCACCACGTCCACGACTGGGGCGCCCCCACTGACAGCCAGTTTGCCGCTGTTCGTCTCGCTCACTTTGCTGTCGCCCTTAGTATTGGTTCCGGCCCCGTGCTGGACGGCTGCAATGTTTGGAGTGTTAATTGGGCTCGAAAATCAACTAGTATTTGATTTCGATATTAACGCTTAATTGGTGTCACGTCGCACCATGTGCGGGAGCCTGTCTACATGTCTACATGTCTACACGAGTTCGGTGGGTTTCGTGCGTTTCAGTGGAGGTCCACTGAAAGCCACTATAGGCCACAGAAGTCATTCACTGGCTTTGTGGGATGCTGCCAGTAAAGGCTCTGAAACATGGATTTTTGCAAATTTCAGCATTTGCCAGAGAATTAGTGGCCTCTCACTGAATGCTGACTGAGTTTTCAGCGACTCTGATCAGTCCAAATTCAACATGTAGACACCTGTAGACAGCCAACCCATCTGATGTTTCATTGCCTTGTTTGTGGACTGCAAGTGACCTTTTAAGTGACTTATATATTGTGGCCCATCAACATGTAGACATGTTTAGACAGGCAAATGGTTGGTGTTTCATTGTCTTAACATTGAGTTTCTATTGACTTTGTCATAGGCTTATCTCAAAGTATTTCAACAAGTGAATACTTGTAGACAGCCCACATCTCATTGCAGCATACCCATTTGTTGGCACCACTATGAGGCATTCTGTGGCACTTGAGCAACTCCCTCTGCCAAGCCAACCAACTCCCTTTCTCACCACTCAACTCAAACAACAATCAGCAATGTAGTAAACAATACAATTCTCATCACTGGCTCTATCAGTGGCTCATTCACTGGGCTTTTCTGGGGTAATTGTCCCAGTCCATGCAGTTGTCATCCAGCTGGTTGGGCCAGAAGTTGCAGTTGATGCCACACATAGCCTTGGGGTAATTCTTATAGACTGGGAAATACATGCCATTTTCAGAGAGTTTCTGTGGGAAAATGACCATAATGCACACCAACACACATACCGGGAAACTGGACCATGACAAAGGTCCTGACTGACCCCAGACTGACCAGCCCACTGAATACATTGGCCTTCAGGGGTGAAAAACAAAGAAGCTAAAGCAATGGACTGACCGACCATGCAGCAATCTCCAGGCCAATGAGAAGCCGATCCACATTCCCTTGTGGCAACTGCCACCATGCAGCAGCACTTTGTCAGTGTTCATAGCCATTCTGCCAGTTTCTTCTGAATTACATCAGTGTAATTGTTTGTCTCTTTGCGCACCTGGAATGCAATACACCCAATGAATGCCCCAAGGAATAACAGGGATTTGGGACTGGAAGGTCTAACAGAGATTTGGGTGAATGATCATCTCAACACAGGGACAAATCATTGACAAACCTGCTTCAGTTTGTGCGAAATCTGGCCCATCTCTGAATCCCACTGAGATTTATGGCTGTTGTCTGGCATAATCCACTGGACCTTGATGTGGTGCATGACTTCTCGAAATTTCTCAGGCATGGTGTCAAGACTGGCATTCCACTGACCTTGCTCTTCAGGCATTTCATTTAGTCTCAGTCACTGCACAGCCGCACTGTAATTCACAGTTGTCAACACTACCACAAGTCTGTCTACAGTTTTGTATATTGTGCTGTGTTACATTGGCTTTCAGTGGGAACAGAGATGTGTGTGCAGGAAATTTTTCGCTTTGTGGTGGCAGACCACTGTAACACACAGTTTTCACTATGACTGCTTGCCTGTCTACAGCTGTCTACCGCTGTCTGCATGTGACTTGATTTTAAGTGGGAATAGTGGAGTGTACACAGGAACCATCTGGCAATCACTGTCACAGTCTTGATTTTTCAGTGGATTTTCAATAAATTTTGGTAAAATTTTGGTGAATTTCATCGAAAATTCCTATTCACTGCACGTCATAGGGCCTCACCCACGGAGCCACTGAATGACTTCATAGACTTATAGTGGCAATCAGTGCACTCCCACGGAAACGCTGTAAACCCACTGAATTCGACCTGTCTACCAGCCGGTAGACATGTCTACGCGTGACACCTTTTAAGGATTAAAATTTGGAGTGTGAGGTGTGCATTTAATCTGATGATGCCACGTTTGGTTTAGACTGGCAGCAAAATGCGGTGTATGGTAAGTACCGATTTTGGAAATACCGTGTGGTTAAGCAATGCTGTCTAAATCAGGTATAGGAAAGTACTTGCCTCCTCTCGGACTACTCGTTCGAAAAGGCCTAGGGTATCACAGCATATAAACTTTGCATAACTCTACAAACTTGGAATTGCAAGCTTTGCATTGCAAAGTACTGCGCAAATACAGTACAGTACAAAGTGCTGACGTCTTCACAATGGAATAGTCGCCAGTTGGGCCATCAATCAAATCAATCAAGAACTCGAAAGCGGAGCAAGTGCAGTTTGAAATGCTGTTAACGTTGTGAAACGTACAGTACCTAGGCATGCGTGAGCGGATTACTGCAATACCATGCCGAGTGACTTGAAATCTATTGTAGCACCCCAATTTGCCACTCGGTAAACTTACTGCCTCTCTTGAATCTTGGGACGATGCGGTTCTCTGCTAGAGAAGCCGCCAGTAGAACCATCGCAAGCGCGAGTAGCCTCGCTTCGCCCTTCATCGCTTGAGATACTGTATATTCCTTCCACTCATTCCACAATTCGTGGCCTCAAAACAAACATGTGCGAACATGTGGCGTGCGCGTCACTCAAATACGCGCCTCTTAATCCCGCCAGATTTGGAAATGCGGGCCGGAAACTACTATCACGCACCCTAATTGGAGGGATTAGGGAGCGCGAGTAGTGACACGCCCACTCTTTATCGCTCGTAGTAGTTTCGAGAGAGGAAATTTGTTGACCACGAATCTTTGTGAAGGTTCGGTGCGATGAGTCAGCGATTTGGAACCGCAGATTTTAACGAGAATCCGCTCTTGAGCTTGGGGAAATCGTTGCGCGTGGGGGGGGGGGGGGGGGCCCATTGCTAGGTACCGTACCCCTCCGCGCTTCGCCAAGGGCGCATTCACGCGCTCAAAGTCGCCAAAAAATTGTCAAAAATATCGTCTGTGAGCTGTGACTTGGGTCTAGCAAAGCCGCGCCAAATTGCAAGAGCGGTCGATTGTTGCGCCTGTCCTGTGCACAATTTTTTAGAAGTTTGTAAAGTACTGAACTCTGCTCCGTCCAAGACACATAACTGAATTTGACATCTTGTTTTTAACACGTGAGTAGGCGGACCACCGTAAATAGAATCCGAGCGGTTTGTTAATCGGGCCTATTCGCAACTGTCCCGAGTGCGTCACGCCGGTTGCCAGCACGCGACGTCCTTTGTAGATTGTTCTGTGGAACATTCACGGGAATAAACAGCCGACCTATGTACCTATTCTTAGCACCAGAATTGATGTAGCTAGGTTCCTACCTGGTACCGTGGTTCGCAAACAGCCCCCACCCCCCCACCACCACCCCAACGCCCCATTTCAAAACCATGTCCCCATCCCAGTTTTTCAATCATCCCCCCCCCCCCACGGGCTTAAACAGAGGCATTTGGCATTAATGCGGACGTCACAAACATTGAAGCTGTGTAAAAATCGTTTCCGGACTTTCCACGAATTCAAAACGCGTAGGCACCACGCGCACAAATAAATACGTTCGTTACACACGTGATACAAGTCTTCAAATAGACATGGTTCTCGTGGTAAGGGTGATCGTCGTCGCCGCGCTGGCTTTCGTCGAGTTTGATTTCGCGTTCTCCTCACTTTCGACTTTTCTCTGCTCGAGCACCATCCGCCTTCGCGCCAGCCAGATTATTCGCGTGTAGACCAGAAGGAATATCACCTGAGAATATGACATTTTTAAGTAAAACGCTAGATTAAACGAAGATGTGGTAAGATTGCATTAATTAAGTAAAAGAACGTGCAACCTAACGGTACCTAGTTGGAGAAACACACGCTAAAAATTTGTGTTACATAAGGTAGGTAAACCAAAGCTGAATGGAATAAGGTAAAACTCACGTGGTGACACATTTTACTTACAGCTTAAATTATGTTAAAGCGAAAATTCTAGCACAAAATAATGCACCACAAAGCAAAACATAGCAAGGTGATTTAATTGGTGGCGAAATAATGCGCCTAAGCAGTCAGAGTGGACAAGTAAAATACAACCA
>JASAMZ010006878.1:0-35225 GCA_030248115.1 Linhomoeus sp. GSCO2_2 | reverse complement strand
TATGGAGTGATCAAAAGTGTAAAACATTCCATCTTTCTATGATGTCTGAGATACAAGGTGGCAAAAGTCTGGTTGGGTACGGATCCGGGGCTCGGCTCAAGACGGCCGAGCTCTACTGGTGCATGCTGGGCGCCAATCGAAGTGCTCCCCCAAAGTACACTATGGAGTGATCAAAAGTGGAAATCATTCCATATTTCTATGATGTTTGAGTGTCCGGTCGGGTACGGATCCCGGGCTCGGCTCAAGATGGCGCGTCTCCATCGTACGAGTTGTTACATGCAAGGAAGGAAAACAGGGCCGAACCGACCTCTCCTACTTCCTGGCGAGCGGCTACGTAGTACACTACACAGAACCATATCGTGGTAGTACGTGTCGGCCGCCGGCTGCACGCAACGTCACCAAGAAGAGTGATCCCTCACCCACCCAGCAGGTGGATCTCGTCGATGACGACCAGGGCGACGTCCTTCACGCATAGCTGCGGTTCTGCCACGAGCGCGAGATGCCGTCCCACTTCTCCGAAGTCGTCAGGGTCACGCGGCCGACGACGGTAGCTACTCGAGCCCTTCCAAAACGCAACGGACTCACTTTGTCTCTTGGTTCTTGGCGCCGGGAGCGCGGTCGCCTCGGTTTCTGACAAGACTGCAGTGCGAATCAGCGCATATGTCGTCGTGGTTTGCTGCGCAAAGAGGGAGCTGGCCGGCTGACGTTGCGCAGGCTCTCCCCTTCCGCGCAGACGTGCGCCGTCCACCGCTGGCTGGCATACATAGGAAGCGCAGGCATCTGCACGACATCGACCTCAGCGGTTACCTCTCGCGCCGCTTCCCCGACCGTTCAAAGGCGCTTTGTGCTCCATTTATTATGGCCACTTCTTACGTTCGTGGCCAAAGTAAGCTTATGTACTACCGTAGTCAACTCAAACTTTTCCGTGTGGGATGCAGCTATATCAGTGAGTGTCAACTTTTGAGGGGCATGATTTGAAATTTTGAACAGTTTGGCGCACTACCCTAGGTAGTCAACTCAAAAATTTTCCTGTGGGATGCAGCTATAGCAGTGAGTGTCAGCTTTTGAGCGGCATGATTTGAAATTTGAACAGTTTCGGGAAGCCATCTTGGATACTGTATTGGCTTGTCCAGCTTGAAGCTGATTATATACTATCGTAGTCAACTTGAACTTTCCGTATGGGATGCTAGCAAAATTATTTTTTGAACTGCTAATCAATTTGAAAGTTTGAACAGTTGATCAATCTTCCATTGACTACAGTAATCTTCATTCTGTTTGGCACTCCGCCCCCACGAAGTCGGCGGAGAGCAGTGGGCATCCTGTAGGGAAGGTGCTTTCTACGTGCTCGCCTAACTTTCGCTAGGAGTAACCGATTTTGAAACGGTTTTTTTGCGTTCGATAGCCCTTGTGGATGCGCAGGCCGCGTGCTACCGGGCACCGAGCACCTTCTCGACTGCCTCCCACGCCTGAACGAGTCAATTTCCACAGAGCGGCCCAAGCACCATAGGATCATTACAGTATGTACCAAGTGAGCAAACGTCCAGAATGCGCAACTGTCACGACGGCTGAGCAAGCAAATGAAGGAGGAGACGCCAAAGAAGGCAGCGAACCTTGTGGTAGTCTGCGCGCTCGACGACCGAGCAGCGGTAGGCCTTCGGCGGCAGCTCAGCCACAGCGGGTAGACGTCCGCGGCGTCGACTTTGGGAATCAGATGGCCGCTGTCCACCAATCGAACGCTCATCGCGTAGCCGATTCTGACGATCTGACCCCGACGCCAGCCTCCACCTTACTCGCTCACGTCGCCTCGCCCATAATCGGCGCTCTACAAAAGTGCCCCACTAGTGACAGGACGCCGAAACAAATGTCTCTCGCCCGCTATAAGACCAGTAAGGCAACAAAGGTCGCCGGCAAATGAAGGCTCTACCTGAGACGCGTCGAGGACGCTCTGCAACGGCAAGTGGACTAAGCAAGCAGGGCGCACCAATTCGCATAGGTTCCTTTGGGGGGGGGGGGGGGGTTTGGGGGGGGGGGTTTACCCCCCCATGGCCATCGGCCGATACGGACGAGGTTCCGGACGACCCCCCCCCCCCCCCGGACTCCCATCTCAGACCGACCCCCCCCCCCCTAGCGACCCCAAGTTGCCGAAAAATTTTCGCCTGCGGCGCAATTTTGTTGTTTTAATATGTATTTTGACCATTTTTAAGCTAGTAAATGGCGTTTATGTGTATGTTTGCAGTACTAAATGAGTAAAATACACGTTTTACTTCACTTTTTGAACCAAAAACTGCCACATTTCCTTCACTAAAACACCCCCCAACCCTTTCAAAATGGCCCCCCGGAAACGGAATCCCGTGCCGGATGACCCCCCCCCCCCCCCCCCCCCCCCTCGACCCTCAGTTGACCCCCCCCCCGGACCAAATCTGGTAGGAACCTATGCCAATTCGCCGGAAACCCGGTGGCAATGGGCCCAAATTCTTCGAACCGCTGTCGGCGAAAGCTTTCATTCTTTCGACGAACTTCGCCTCCAATTCGGTTTCTCTCTCGGGAGCCAAAGGAGAAACGTAAAACTCCGCCAGCGAATCGAAGTGAAGCAGCTGAAAATGAGGAACGCAGTCTCGATTTGAACGAACCAGCACTGACAGAGGCCCAACGAAAGACAAACAAGGATTACGTGCAGGAGCCCCTGCATAGAAGCACTCCGACCCGACTCGGGAATAGCAGATGGAGGTATTGCGTCGCCTGCTGCGCAACAGACCGTCCGCGCGCCGCGCAACAGACCGTCGTAAAACTCAATATGGATAAGCCCAGCGACTGGCAGTGTCAAGCTTCAACCAGCCGGCAACCGGCCCGGCTGCGGCCGGTGACGGGTGCCCATCTCTAATACACAACGCACGGCACTCGACAAAGAAGTGGGCGCGCACAGCTGGCTGGCTATCTATGTGGTAGATCTAGATACGCGCGCCACGAAACAGGCTTACGCAATCGAGGGTCCGCACCACGGGAAGCGCACACAACTGGATATCTATACGCTAGGCACGCGCGCCACGAAACACGCTTACGCAATCGAGCGTCTGCGGCAGCAAAGCGTGGGAACGAGAGAGCGCGGAACAGAAACAAAGACGAAGCAATTACTGCGGCGACTTAACCCTATGGGGAATACTTGCGCACTACAGTAACGTATTACTACAAACAAAACACATAGACGCGAAAACAGAGAGAGAGAAGAGTGGACGGAAGCACACAAAGCGATTGCACACCGTGTAGAATAAGCAATCATACCACACAAAGATTCACTGCAAATTCCTCCCGAACATGACTTTAGAGGACGCGATACGGAAATCAAATTTTCCGCACCAACAAATGCCAGCGCACAGCAGAACTGTACCGCGGTCATATATACCTGGTCGTAAGAAGTAGTGAAAAGAAACTTCTTTGCGACAGCAGTTGTTGTTGAAACTTCCTTACCAGTGCCGACTTCGTCTGTCTGCAGTGCAGAACCAATGCCGACTTCGTTTACAGCGCAGAATACCCGAAATTGGATATTGCACTGAAGAATCCCCACACTTAGGGTTTCGACAATACATGATTAAGGTGCCCCAATTGTTGACGAAAAGTCGGAAATCCTGGTCCGCATCGCAAAACGAGTGCCACATTCGGAATCAGCGCCCTCGAAAGCACCGAAATCGACTCCAACTGTGATTCTGTCAACAGAGGTGCACTTCCAATTTTGGACGCGGCCGGGTGGTACGGTAGCTGGAAACATATTTTTGAAAATCGGTTCCGTATCACCTTTCGACGGGGAATCACGTGGTGGACCCCATTTAGCCATTAGGAGTCGCATTCGAGCGTTACAGCAGCCCAAAGTCGAAAATTGCCGAAAATAGGTCAACAGAGATGTACTTCAAATTTGGACGCGGCCGGGAGTACGGTAGCCGGACAACTATTTTTTAAACTCGGTTCCGTATCACTTTTCGACGGAGAATCACGTGGTGGACACCATGTAGCCATTAAGAGTCGCAATCGGGCGTTACAGCAGCCCAAAGTCGAAAAGTGCCGAAAATCGGTCAAAATCGACGGCCTTTGAGTCACCGTTTTGAAAGATCTACTGGGTGAATTCTGGCGATTTTGGTGCCAAATGATAGCAAATCGATTGGTGCTTCCGGGAAATTATCGTTTAGAACGATTTTACACCGGAATCTCACAACTCGATTTTTTACACCGAAATTTCACACCTCTGAAATTTTCTTTTGGCCATAACTTTCGCGTGAGACTACCTAGGAAGCTGAGGCTTCTTTTCCAAGGTAGATATTGTCGAGGACTACAACATATCCAAAAATCATCAAAATCGATCAAGCATTGCGAAAATTATGGATGGAGAACTGTTTTCAATGTACTACAAAATTCGAATTTTTGAATTTTCTCAAAATTTTCCCACTACGCGAAAAAAACGAAGGTGCGTCCACACCTACTATCCCTCGAGAGCTATCGATTAAAAAAAACCGCGTCCAAATCGGACGAAGCACGCGCGAGAAATCTTGGGTACAAACTTTGTCAAATCGGTGCCCCGACTATAGCACTCCGCCCTTTTAGGGTCGGAGTGCTAAAAACACACAAAAGCGATTGCACACCGTTTACAATAGGCAATTATACCACACAAAGATTCACCGCAAATCCCCCCGAACATGGCTTTAGGGGACGCGATAGGGAAATCCCCGAACATGGCTTTAGGGGACGCGATAGGGAAATCAAATTTCCCGCACCAACACATGTCGGCGCACAGCAGAAGTGTACCTAGTCATAAGAAGTGGTCGAAAGAAACTTCTTTGCTACAGCAGTTCTTGTTCAAACTTCCTTCCCAATGCCGACTTCGTCTGTCTGCAGCGCAGAACCAATGCCGACTTCGTCTACAGCGCAGAAAACCCGAAATTGAATATTGCAGCAAAGAATCCTCAGGCTTAGGGTGTCGACAACACATGGGTAAGGTGCCCCAATTGTCGACGAAAACTCTCAAATCCTGGTCCGCATCGCAAAACAAGTGCCATATCCGGAATCAGCACCCTCGAAAGCACCGGAATCGACTTCAACTGTGATTCTGTCAACAGAAGTGTACTTCCAATTCGGGAAGCGGCCGTGGGTACGGTAGCCGGAAAAATATTTTTGAAAATCGGTTCCGTATCACTTTTCGACGGGGAATCACCTGGTGGACTCCATTTAGCCATTAAGAATCGTATTCGAGCGTTACAACAACCCAAAGTCGAAAATTGCCGAGAATAACTCAACAAAGGTGTACTTCGAATTTGGACGCGGCTGGAGGTACGGTAACCGGAAAACTATTTTTAAAAATCGGTTCCGTATCAATTTTCGACGGAGAATCACGTGGTGGACACCATTTAGCCATTAAGAGTCCCATTCTAGCGTTACAGCAGCCCAAAGTCGAAAAGTGCCGAAAATGGGTCAAAACCGCCATAATTTGTCCAGTCATAACTTAAATTTGAAACGGTCGATTCCGGCGATTTTGGTCTCAAATGAAAGCAAATCGATAGGCCTTTGGCGGAAAAGGGTACCCGGCGCAATTGTACACCGGAATCTCAACTCGATTATTTACACCGAAATTTCAAAAAAAATTTTTTTTTGTTTGGCCATAACTTCCGCGCGGGACAACCTGGGAAGCTGAGGTTCCTTTTCCAAGGTAGATATTCTCGAGGACTATAACATATCCAAAAATCACTAAAATCGGATAAGTATTGCGACAGTTATGGAGCGGTAAACTTTTGCGTAGTTCAAAAAAACGCCCTTTTTTCAGTTTTTTGTAGTTTTCTCGAAATTTTTCCACTACGCGAAAAAAATGAATGTGCTTGCACACCTACTATCCCTCGAGAGCTATCGATTAAAAAAAACCGTTTCCAAATCGGATCAACCACGCGAAAGTTATCGATGGAATACGGATTATGAAATCGGACCCTCCACTATAGCACTCCGCCTTTTCAAGTCGGAGTGCTAACAAACAGACAGACAGATAGGTAGGTCAGTTGGCAGCCAACCTTGACGGCAGTGTGCGCCAGTCTTTCGCCGACTGAGCCGCGCTCCGAGAACTTGGAATGGAGAGAGAGTGAGGCAGCCGTCAAGGAAGGGTGTCGCTGCTTCGGATACTGACCCGCCCAATAGCGCGGCAGCTGCGGCGACTGCCTGGGCCAGGGCTGAACCCCTGGGTCCCCTGAGGGGTGGGCAGACGACCACCTCTGGACACCAACAGACGAGGCCTCACCCTTCTCCTTCTTCGGAAGGCAACAACAACAACAACAACTGCGACACTTTCTTATTGCCCCGGCAGGACCCGCCTTGACGGCTCTGAAGGGCGCTTCCGTCGAGACACTCTTCTCGTTCTCGTCAGTCTTCTTCCGAGAATTTTCCTTCGATGGCCGCTAAACGAGACAAAACATTGCATCATCTCGAAAGGGATCGAACCGCAACTCTGGTAGCCGACTAAACCTTCAATGTCGCAGGAGAGGCCCAAAGGCGGCTTCGGAGCGAGAGTGGATGCTGCCGTTTTGACCTTCGCGTTGCTGCTGTTGTGACCAACTCGAAGCGACGGCGACAGAACCATCGGCGGCCTGTCAACGCCGAATCCGCTCAACAACGGCGCCATAGCGGAAGTCGAGACGGTCGAGGTAGTCGGCGTGGACGCGATTGGCGCCTTCTCTGCCAGCCATGGCGGCCTTGTTGGACTGTATTCCCCAAGCACAAGTCCCTTTTCCTGTCCCCTTTTAGTCCTTTTTCCTGTGTTCTGGTTCGCCCGTTTGGCCAAATGCTCGTTCTTTCTCATTCCAGATAGTTCGTTCGTGTTGGTTCCCGTATATACTCGCCCAGTTCGAATTCCAGTGGTCCCGCAACGATCTTCGTCTTCCAGAACATTCTTTCTATTTTTAGCGTGATCAGGGTCTGGGCGCCCATGATGATGGTGGCAGCTCAGACAGTGGAGTTGGTTCATTCGTGCATTGTGTTCGCTTCGAGTTTGAATTCCTTTGTAAAAGTGTGTGTAACGTCCGCCATTTTGAATTTGCCTTCGTCCGTGTAGTTGTACGTGTTCGGACGAAAGAGGCCTCGGAAGCGTGTAGTAGTCGCCGCTGGCTAATCGGCTGGCCTATTCAAGGCATTGGCAGAGCTGCGGTGGACGTTATTGCCGACTTTCGACCTCCATTCCCGAGAGCATACCCGGATCGGACGACGGATCAGGATTGTTTTGTCACTTTCCCAGTATCTGAGCGTAGCAGCACAACCGGGTATAATCAGCCAACTCGCCGCCGAACCACCAGACCCGCTTCTCTAGCCCTACACGTGGCGCGATCTGTGATAGTTCTTCACTCTCCGCTTCGTTCAAGGTTTCCCACCGTGGCTACCTCGCGGTCGACCGGATCCGTTCGAGGCGCCGACAGCCAGAGGAGGGAGACGTCCTTTCAACGGCTTGAGCTGAGAAAGGCTAACGTCGCCAGAGAGTAGCGGGCACCGAGGACAAGTGAGCCTGTGGAAGAGAGAAGGTCAGGAGTCTAAGAGTGGTGGTGTGAAGGCAGAATCCCAGAGTTAGTGTATGCAATTACGCTTCAAATACCTGTCGTCCCCTCCACCAGTAGTAAGAGAAGCCCAAGAAGGCCTACCTCCTGAAGGGAGAAGCCCTTTTCCTGCATTTTTGAGCGAAATTGGAGAGTGCTATTTCACTGATAGTGAAATGTCGTCCCCAGACCCCGAGGAGGAGGAGACTATGAATCTTAACCCGTGTGTGAAGTGTGCCAAGCCCACCAATTTGGTCCAGGGAGACCGTATCGAGTTTTTCGTGTGCGTGTGCCAGAAGACGTGTCACACGGGCTGCGCGAACAGATTGAATCTGAGGCGCGCAGATGCTAACTCGAAGGAGCGGTTTTATTGCGACAAGTGCATTTCGGAGGGTACCGCGCCGCTGTTAGAGGCAGACCTGTTGGAGTTACTGCGACCGAGCGCCGAGGCGAATTCAGCGAACGGAGCCAACGGAGGCGAAGCGCAGACGGGAGCTGCTCAGGCGATAGGGAGTGGAACAGCAGGAGCGACTGACGATCCTCAGCTGATAGGGCAGGCTTTGTATCCGATGCTCGCGCCCGCGGGAGGCCACACTCAACAGTCGAGTTCCAGCCATAGTCAGGACGCGAACGCCCGATCGGCTCCAGCGAACGGATTCCAACGCAAGCGCACGGGTAGTGATCCTCTCGGACTGCGGATACAGCAGGCAACCGGAATGCACCCGCAGCAGCCCCTAACAGCCAATTTCAATTTGCCGGCGCAGCTGCAAGTTCAGCAGCAGGCGCCCCCTCCTGCTCAGCAAGTACCGCCTACAGCTCCACAACAGCAACCTCCTCCTCCAGCAGGGCCTCCGCAGAATCAGAATCAACAGAACCAGCTGCAAAATCAAGCGAATTTGAATACCGCGGGTCAGAACCAAGCGAACGCGAATCCGAATCCCCCCAATCCGAATCTGGCGAACCAAGTGGCCAACCTGCAGGACGGATTCGACGCCATGCGCACACAGTTGGCCAGTCTGGCCGACCTGCTGCAGACGACGATTCGTTTCCAGAATGCTCCAGTGCAGCAGCAGGCCCCGCCAGTTCAGCAGCAAGCTCCGCCCGCACCGCAGCAGGTTCCGCCCGCACCGCAGCAGATTCCCCCGATGCAGCAGCAAGTTCCTCCGGCGCAGCAGTTTCAAGTGCCATTTCCACCGGCGTTCGTGCCGAACATGCCCCCGCCGTTGCCATTCGTGCCGCAGCCCCAGTACATTCCGCAGCCGTGGCCGAACCCGATTCAGTCGTCAACGGCTCGTCCATTCGGCGCGCCGGGTAGGAACGCGCCGTCCGCAGCTGCATTCGGTCTACAACCAGCTCAGACCTTCAACAATGCCAATCAGTCCATGCACACGGCTAGGGCTGGGATGCATGGCAGGCAGAGGAACCCGCAGCAGGACGCAAGGGAGGCTAGGAAAGAACATATGGACATTCTGAAGGCGCTGCAGAATATTCCGC
The DNA here is from genome assembly GCA_030248115.1 of Linhomoeus sp. GSCO2_2. Taxonomy (NCBI): domain Eukaryota; kingdom Metazoa; phylum Nematoda; class Chromadorea; order Monhysterida; family Linhomoeidae; genus Linhomoeus; species Linhomoeus sp. GSCO2_2. The sequence goes on along the minus strand of JASAMZ010006878.1, from coordinate 26,184 downwards.
CGTACAAGGGCTACGGAAGAGATACGCGGGATTTCGACGTCTTCATGCGCTCCGTTCGTCGCCGGCTCAACGATCTGCTTATTCCCGATCATTACTGGGTACAGTGTCTCCTCACGGTTTTGGCCGAAAAGCCACTCGATTTGGCAGAGCAGACGCTCCAGACCTTCGGGGACGACGTCGACTTTGAGACAATGGTAGGGTCGCTGGAGGCCGTCCATCAGTCGTCGATTCCAGTGTGGGAATACAGGAACGCTTTCCATCAGAAGCGGTGGATCTGGGGCACAGAGCGCTTCGACGAGTTCTATCAGGAGTGTAGACGGCTGGTCTACAAGGGCTGGCCCGACACGCCGACAGAATGGGAAGGGGCGCTCAAGCAGAAAGTCTCCGCCTGCGTTCCCGAGGGCTGGCACGGCCTAGTGGTTGGAGGAGACCAGTGGTCGCTCAACAAGTTGATCTCCAATCTGCGGCAGATGGCTATCTTGTCCCCATTCTGCGCGGACGGGAAGGCGCTAGGTGGGAAGAAAGGGACAGCGCCGCCGCGAGAAGCGACGCCGGGCAGCGTCACCTCCTCCGCCACGTCAATCGAACAGCGCGCCCAACCTAATCGATACAGCTACGGCCAGGGCCAAAGAACCGGCAATTATCAACAGCAGCAGAATCGGCCGCAGCAGAACCAGACAAACCAACAACCCCAGAGCCAACAGAGTGGCCGGCAGACAACGGACGGGCAAAGGCAGAACACGGCGTCGACTGCACCTGCCCAGAATCAAAACCAACAACAGAACAGAGCGAACAACAACGCCTGCTTCAACTGCGGACAAGTGGGCCACCAGAAGAGGCAGTGCCCCAACCCTCCCACAACGGCGCGCCTGTTGCACGACGAACTGGGAGAGCAGTTTCAGCCGCCGCCGGACGAATTTGCGCAGCCGCTAGTCCAGTTCGACCCTGAGACGCCGCAGTGCGATACGTACGACGGGTCTGCCTCCGCCGTGGCTAGAGTGGTCAACTCGTTCGAGGGCTACTCGCCACACGAGCGAGAGGAGATTATGGCGTCGCTCGCTCACCCGGCGAATATCAAAGTCAGGTCGCCGAAATGCACTATCGAAATGGAGGGAATTCCAATGACAGCTATCTGCGACACCGGCGCCACCACCGGCATGATGATTCCGACTGCCATCTTCATGAGGAACATCAAGCCTCGAAAACCCGTCGAATTTTGGATGCAGAAGATCGATAACCAGCCTTGCACACGCGGTATCACGCAGTGCGACGGCAGGGATTTGAATATTCGGTTCTCCATGATGGTGCGCGTCTCCTGCGACGGTTACGAGACAGAGACGGTAGCGCGCATTATCGACATGCCGCCTAACCAGGGCGTGCTGCTGGGCATGAAGACCCTCCTGCGCTTGGGCTTCCAACTGCTCACGCCGGGTCAGAATCCGCTTATTTCGAACAAGCTCCAAATGCCTATCGAGCAGTATTTCGAGGGAGAGGACTTACCGCCGTCCATACAGGCGATGGCCCTAGAACAGCATCGGCTGATGGGTCTGCCGGGACGAGCCATCCCTAAAGCGGAGCCCCAGCAGAAGGAGACCGTTGAAGAGCAACCCGTGAAGTCTACCATACCACCCAAAGAGAAAGGGGAGACGACGGAGGAAACACCGGTACAGAAAGAGGCGATTGAAGTGAAGGAAGAAGAGCCGGAACAGCCTAGGGAGGAGAAGCCGGCGGAACAGAAGACGAAAAAAAAGGGGAGAAGGTCGGCGAAACAGCGTGGGTTGAAGCCAGACCGCCCCAAGGAGAAAATGTTCGCACGATTCGTCGCTGTCCATTCCGACGAGCGATCGATTTTACTGCAGGGCGTTAGGAAGAAGAGAAGGACCAATCGGAGTGTGCAGTTGACTGGCCTACTTCCAAAAGGCACCACACTACACTTCGAGCCCCCCGCTTGGCTGGCTAATCTGGGCAGAATCGAGCCTACACTTGTGCGCTTGAACGACAAGTCCTGCTTCGTAGTGCCAGTTCACGACCTCGACTACAACAGTATCAGCATCATCAACCGGCACTACCCGAGAGTGGCCTTCGGTCGGTTGGAGGAGATTGAGGAATTCCTCTCTCCCCACGACGTCGCGCGCCAAGTTGTAGAGAACATGCCCGATTCCGAATATGCCCGCAGAGCCACACAGAATGACCTAAAGACACACCCGGTAGAAGACGCGACGCCACAGCGCTCACCGGAAGAATTGCAAGAACGGCTCGCCCTGCTAAAAGATCAGCTGCAGATTAGCACGGAACACGGGGAAGAAAAGCGCCAGCGCATGCAGGAGTTATTGCTGGAGAAGCACGAAGCCTTTTCTGTCTACCCAGAGGAGATAGGCTGTTGCACGCTTGCCCCCGTCAGAATCGACACAGGAAACGAGCCGCCCGTACAGCTGCCAGTGCGCCGCATGCCCGCCTACACCAAAGTATTGGTAGACGACGAATTGCGCAGAATGGAGAGAATGGGAATCATCCAGAGGAGCAACAACTCGGAATGGTCGTCTCCAATCGTCGTGGTGCGCAAGAAGGGGATTGACGGAAAGCCTGGTGGCGTGCGTATAACCAACGATTTTCGGCACACAGTCAACTCGGCGATAGCGAAAGCAGGGAAGTTGATGGCCTACCCCCTACCACTGACGGAGGAGCTGATCGAAACCATGGCTTCCATCCGTCCCCGCTACTGCTCCAACGGCGATCTCGTGGCGGGATTCCACCAAGCGAAAATCGCAGCCGAAGACGTGCCAAAGACCGCCTTTCGCCTACACGACTCGCAGTGGGAATACCTGAGGCTCCCCATGGGCATCAGCAACGCCCCGGCGATCTTTCAACACCTCATGGCGAGAGTGCTGGGCCCAATGGTCCACGAGAAGGGCGTCAGCCTGTACCTCGACGACTTCTCTAGTGTGTCGAGAGACTTCGAAGACCATTTGGATCAGGTCGGCCGTCTACTGCAACGCTTCATCGACCATGGCATCAAATTGAAGCCGAGCAAGTGCGACTTCATCCAGAAGGAGATGCGCTTTTTGGGTCACATCGTTGGGGAAAACGGCTTGAGGCCGGATCCCAAGATGACCAAAGCCATCACCGAGCTGCCCGTCCCGCACGACCTCAAGAGCTTGAGAAGAACGCTCGGCATGGCCTCTTTCCTGCGCCGCTACTTTCGAGATTTCGCCGCCAAAATGAGAGGAATGACCAAGCTACTGGCGAAGAACGCGCCATTCAGATGGGATGAAGATGCCCAGCAGTCGTTCGAGACTATGAAGAAGGAAATGACGTCGCCGCCTTGTCTTATCGGCGCCGATTTGTCCCGTCCCTTCTACCTCGAAGTCGACGCGTCGCAGTACGGGCTTGGGGCAGTGCTGACGCAGCCAGACGACCATGGCAAGCTACACCCCATCGCCTACGCGAGCCGCGGATTGAACGACGCTGAGAGCCGCTATGGAATATCAGAACTGGAGTGCTTGGGAGTTGTCTACGGTCTGAAGAAATTCCACCACTGGTTGGCCGACTCCCCGCACCACCCGGTCACTATCATCACCGACCACAACGCGCTTGTCACGCTCAACAGCCAAAAGGAGCCGACAGCGAAGATCCATCGTTGGGCCCTGTCTATAGCGGCCTACAACCCCCGCTTTGTCTACAGGGCCGGAAGAAAGCACATGATGGCTGACTGCCTGTCCCGCACGCGTCTGACGGCCGAGTCCACACTGCCCGACCTGGGAGAATTGGAAGAATGTGGCAAGGAGGTCGATCCTGACGAGGTGCCGGACTGGCGGAAGCAGCGGAAGAAGCCAGCCGACCAGGCATTTGCCAACGCCTGTGGGGAAAGTTTCATCGAAGCGAGCTTCCTCTCCCTCTACTTCGGTTGCGGTGAGAGTGAGGCAGGGCAGAGTAGCGTAAACGGCGAGGGCCGACAGTGCTACAACCAAGTGCCCGAACGCTCGGTGATAAAAGGCCGGCAGATTGATATTGAGACGCTGGAAGAACTGGCAGAAGAAATGGAAATGTGCCGACAATTGGACAACACGGCGACAGCTGTCGGTGCGGTGCTCGACGAACAGCAGAACACCAACAGTTCGTCTTCCTCCGAAATTTTCTCTGACTATAGCGAATTTCATAACAAAATCGAAGCGGCATCGGGTGTTTTGGTAGGGTTTTTGGACGGGGCTACCGATCGCGTAGTGGCACGTGGACGGGAATCGATCACCATCGTTTTGTGGGAATTGCTGCAAGAGTTGCTTGTGTTTCAGCAACACGGGGTGGAACAGCTTGGGCTGAATGCCTCGTTTATGGATCCCTGTGCCTACATGGCATTGGGGAAATTGGCAGCCACCTATTGTTTCCCGGAAGACTCTTCCTGCGACCCGTTGTCCAGCTATTGAGCTCGCGGACGAGCTCCAGCTGGGGGGGGGGGAGTTGTTGGACTGTATTCCCCAAGCACAAGTCCCTTTTCCTGTCCCCTTTTAGTCCTTTTTCCTGTGTTCTGGTTCGCCTGTTTGGCCAAATGCTCGTTCTTTCTCATTCCAGATAGTTCGTTCGTGTTGGTTCCCGTACATACTCGCCCAGTTCGAATTCCAGTGGTCCCGCAACGATCTCCGTCTTCCAGAACATTCTTTCTATTTTTAGCGTGATCAGGGTCTGGGCGCACATGATGACGGTGGCAGCTCAGACAGTGGAGTTGGTTCATTCGTATATTGTGTTCGCTTCGAGTTTGAACTTCGCCGTAAAAGTGTGTGTAACGTCCGCCATTTTGAATTTGGTTTCGCCTGTGTAATTGTACGTGTTCGGACGAAAGAGGCCTCGAAAGCGTGTAGTAGTCGCCGCTGGCTAATCGGCTGGCCTATTCAAGGCATTGGCAAAGCTGCGGTGGACGTTATTGCCGACTTTCGACCTCCATTCCCGAGAGCATACCCGGATCGGACGACGGATCAGGATTGTTTTGTCACTTTCCCAGTATCTGAGCGTAGCAGCACAACCGGGTATAGTCAGCCAACTCGCCGCCGAACCACCAGACCCGCTTCTCTAGCCCTACAGCCTTCTGGCGTCGATCTCTAGCACCAACGTCCCCTTCACGTACGCCCGGCGAATCGCCTGAATTCGCATTCTGCGAGCTGTCATCGTCATGTCATGGAAAGGGGGCGAGCAACCCTCCTCACATCAGCGTCCACGATGTTCTCTCGGGCCTTTTCAATCACAAAGTCGTCGACTTGCGAAACGATACTCTTCATCGCCGCCTCATCCATTTCTTTGTAGCGTATGACTATCTAAAGTTTCTCGTCGAATCAATCTGCGACGAGAAAACACTAGTTAAACGTGACACTCCGCGAGTGTCAACGTGGCACTCCGCCGATTGGCTTAAACCACCCACTGAAGCTGAACTTTTCGGTACTGTGAGGTGTACACCTACACACCTGTACACACACACACATACACCTGTGCACATGTACCGAGGTAAATGATGCTATCACCGCGCGCTGCGGGGCGCCGCGCGCTCGCTCCTTCCCTCCCTCCCAGAAGAGACGCGGGTGACGCCACAACACCACGGGAGACCTAAGCCTGGCTGTGTGGTGGATCGGCTGAATGGAGCGCGCAGATTTCGTCTCCGCAAAGCGCCAACATTACTGGCAACATGCGCTGGAACGTGAACGTACAACGGCCCATCTTTGCACCGAGCTGGAACGTGCAACACGATAGGGAAGTAAGCACCGTGTTGGAAGCAGTGCCCAAACGCAGTCGAAAAGTCATGAACTTGTTGGCCCTGGCCAGACTTGTCCTGGCTGGCTAGTACACAGCGCTGTACCACAATTCTGGATGGGGTTTTCGGACCTTTCCTCCAAAACCAGCCTAACGCATCCGAAAAGGACCGAAACAGACGAAGAATCGCAAAAGTGGCGCGACATTCGACATTCCCGACTCCGAAAATACCTTAAACACCTCTCTTCTATCGTGCCGGGGGTCCGCTCGCTCGTACGGTCGTTCATTGCGTGCTACGTGGCGTATCAGCTTGAGGCACACACGCGCGGCGATTTCATCGCGACAACGACGACCATGTACTGGCAAATGGTCAGTCGCGCGCACAAGGACGCATCTGTGCACCGAGCGGGAAAGAAGCGCGCTAATATGTAGATGGCGCTTCTGAAACAGGCAAGGAGGCCGACTTCGCTAAGCACAGAAGGGCGACACCACAGCGGCATTTCCAAGCAACAATTATGGCGCTCGCCATCTCCAAGAGCGCTCGCAAGCACACAACCGGTGTCAAAAGGCCCTAAACCTATTGGTCCGAACTTGTTTCGACGGTCCCGTTACACAGCGCTACACCTCAATACTACCCCGGGATTTCAAATTTTTGCCACAAACCCACTCTAAACCATCCGAAAAGGGTCGAAAGTGAACAGTAATCGCAAAACTAACGCGAAATTCGAACTCCCCGACCCCGAAAACCCCCGAACCAACTGTCAACTCGATTTTGAAAATTTCGGCCCGGGATTCAAAAATTCGACGCGGCCGGGTTACGGTAGCTCGAAAAACCGAAAATGATGTTTCCGGGCCAGATTTTAGCGTAGAATCGATTGACGGTGTCCGTTTCCCGGTAGAACCACGCGTTTCGGCGAAAAAACCGGTCAAATGCAAAAATCCCCAAATTTGGTCCCGAACGGAAACCCATTGCCCCCGCCTAGCTCACGATCGGCTGGATGGATTTTGCCGGTTTCGGTCTTAAATGAAAGAGCACATCTAGGCGCCGGCCGGAAATTTTATCTCAGCCCGATCGGCCCAGTAAATCGCGAGATATGATTTTTTGAACGGCCGGAACCGGTTTCTCAAAATTTGAATCTACCGTAACCCGTCTGTGCCGCGTCCACAATTCCCAATAATGAAATCCCTGGCCCGCCTCCCCAACAGCTACAACATATCCAAAAATGGTGCATTTTGATCAAGTTTTGCGAAAATGGGAGCACAAACAATTTTTTTTACTTAGTAAAAATTTGAATTTTTGAATTTTCAAAAAATTTTTCCATTACCGGAATTTTCTAGGTTCCTTTCCACCCTGCGCATCCACCAGGGCTATCGAACGCAAAAAACCGCTTGTGAATCGGTTTGGTTTAGCGAAAGTTATGAGGGGGCACAGAAACCTTGTTCCCTCCGGTTGCCTACTGCTCTCCGCCGACTTCGTCGGGGCGGAGTGCCAAATAAAACAATTCCTCGAAGCCAGCCAACTGAGAGTGGGTTTGTGGCTCGTGTGTGCGGTGGGTCGCCGTTGTCTGACACCGTATCCACATATGGTACTGTAGTATATCGGGTTGAGCGCGTAAGCGCTCAACCCAATTTGTTCGGCCGGGGGCCAGTGCGCCTCCGGGGACTACGGGTTAGTACTACGTCATATAGGTAGACTTAACCGATCGGGCTGAAATTTTTACCATAGATGTTCATAGTAACACGAAGTATTGTGCTAAAATTTCAGCCAAATTCGTCACGTGGTTCCCGAGATATAAAACCAAAACTGTCAAAAAATTCCCCGATCTTCATCTGATCGCAAGGTTTTCAGCCTCGTTCTCGCGAACGGTACTAGTTAGGGCAGTAGTTTATGGCGCGTTAGAACCGCCCACTAACCGCATTTATTATGTTAAAAAATCACAGAGATCGGTTGAGTATTGCGGTCGTAGGCCCCGATCAAAAAAATGGCTGAAATTTTGGCTAAGTCCTGACTCCCAGACGGCCGAGCTCTGGTGGTGCATGCTGGGCCGCCAATCGAAGTGATCCACCCAAGACCACCATAGGGTGAACAAATGTGTAAAACATTTCATCTTCCTAGGTTGTGTGGTTCCTGAGATATGCATGCCCAAAAGTCGGAATCGGTACGGATCCGGGGCTCGGCTCAAGACGGCCGAGCTCTACTGGTGCACGCTGGCGCGTCAATCGAAGTGATCCACCCAAGACCACCATAGGGTGAACAAATGTGTAAAACATTTCATCTTCCTAGGTTGTGTGGCCCCTGAGATATGCATGCCCAAAAGTCAGAATCGGTACGGATCCGGGGCTCGGCTCCAGATGGCCAAGCTCTACTGGTGCATGGTGGAGCGCCAATCGAAGTGATCCACCCAAGATCACCATACGGTGAACAAATGTGTAAAACATTTCATCTTCCTAGGCTGTTTGGTTCTTGAGATATGGATGCACAAAAGTTGGAACCAGTACAGTATGACATTATGACGAAATCGTAAATTTGTATAGTTGATGTCGAAATGAACTGTAGAGTGGTGATATGTATTGGAGGTGTTGAGTGGATTCTAGAAGGGTGGTGGGTGATAGAATGGTGTTATGACGAAATCGTAAATTCGTATAGTCAATGTCGAAGTGAACTGTACAGTTGTGATATGTATTGGAGGTGTTGTGAGTAGATTCTAGAAGGGTGGTGGTGACAGAATGACGTTATGACGAAATCGTAAATTCGTATAGTCGTATAGCTGTCTGTGCATCCAACCTCCTGAGGCCAGACCTGTCTGTGCATCCAACCTCCTGTGGCCGGACCTGTCTGTATGCATCTAACCTCCTGTGGCCGGACCTGTCTGTATGCATCTAACCTCCTGTGGGCTGTGGCCGGACCTGTCTGTATGCATCTAACCTCCTGTGGCCGGACCTGTCTGTATGCATCTAACCTCCTGTGGCCAGACCTGTCTGTATGCATCTAACCTCCTGTGGCCGGACCTGTCTGTATGCATCTAACCTCCTGTGGCCGGACCTGTCTGTATGCATCTAACCTCCTGTGGCCGGACCTGTCTGTATGCATCTAACCTCCTGTGGCCAGACCTGTCTGTATGCATCTAACCTCCTGTGGCCGGACCTGTCTGTATGCATCTAACCTCCTGTGGCCAGACCTGTCTGTATGCATCTAACCTCCTGTGGCCGGACCTGTCTGTGTCCCCACACCTACAACAGCAGTCCATTCAAAGCAGACCTGTCTATGTCGCCTCTCAGCAAACCTGCTCTATGCCCCCCCCCCCCCCCCACTAAAGGTGTCCACTCTGTGGACATGGACAGGGTGTGTATTTCAGGAAAGTTCCCCCCTGCTGGGGGTAAGGACAGGTGAATTTGTTCGTCCTTATGAAGACTGATGATGAACAGGCTGTGTATCTCAGATGACTTCGGGCCCTCTACTACACGAACAAATTCAGCGTGCTCTGTAGATGGGTGCCCAACTCTCACTAAGTTATGGGTCTCTGTGTTTGTCGTTTGTGTACTGCAAATCGCTTACCCAGCATTAGTGCAGAATGTGCATTTACCAACGTTAATACCTCCAGAAGCTCTGTTAGCAGGTGAGGCCATCTACTTGCATGCATGGCTGAGCGGTCAAAGTGGGAGTTAGCCATGGGGTCCATCACCCTTGCGTACGTTGCGCTGAGTGCGGACATTGTGTTGTGTGAAATGCGGTGGCAGGTACTGAAGCCACACACGCGTGTTGATAGTGGTAGAGTGCGTTTGCCGCATGTACGTTGTGCGTACGTGATAAGCTCCGTGCGTGTGAACAGAGCACGCTGAATTTGTTCGTGTAGTAGAGGGCCCGAAGTCATCTGAGATACACAGCCTGTTCATCATCAGTCTTCATAAGGACGAACAAATTCACCTGTCCTTACCCCCAGCAGGGGGGAACTTTCCTGAAATTTGAAATGACTATGATCGAACCGATTAATCCAAATGTTTGAACCTTGCCATAAGCAATCGTCGGTTGATACGGTATTATATGTACTCGGGTTACTTGAAGCCGCCCGTTGATAGTGCAATCAGTGCCCCAGCTGCCGCCTCTAATAGTGCACTCCTATCCAGTATTCAGTGCACTCAAGAACCCGAAGTAGGACAATAAACCTGGCGAACTGTTGTCCTACACTGTGTGAATTTGAAACAATACGGGTCGTTTGTGTCCTAGTGTAAATTTGAAGTGATTTCAAACTGGCGTGTCATAGGCAACCGTCAGTTGGATACTGTGTTATATGTACTGTTGTTATGAGCAGCTTTGATGGGTGGCCTAAGCAACAGCGGCCAAGAATTGCATCGCACCTTCATACTTTAGACAAAGAGGTGCCGCTTCAGACCAGCATAGTACCAGATTATTGGCGTCTCAAAATCCGTCGGGGCGCGCAACTGAGAATCGGAAGCACCCATCAGAAGATAGAGTTAGGATCACGTCGTTCCAAGCCGAGAATATATATCAAAGTATCACCAAGAGTGCAAAGCCTGCAAGCAACTCTGGAGGGACGAACAGAGACACAAGCCTAATGGAACTGCCACAATTTGGCAGCGGATCGGATCAGCATTAGAAGTGCAAGTGCCATGTCTTGCGCTTCAAAGCTTGTTGTGCTGTGGCGGGGACCACTTGTAGGTGCCCGTGAACTGGAAGCCGTGCTTCTTCATCAGCTCGTCGGACTCGCTGGGTCCTCGGCTGCAACTTGCGTACACGCGTCAGAAACACAGTACACATTGCTCCGGCAAAGACGACAGACAGCGCAGGCGCGCCCACCTGCCGTAGACGTACGGTACGGGCGAGGGGCCGTCGGGCGCCTCGAGCTTCTCCAAGAGCGGCGTGAAGATCTTCCAGGCGTACTCGAGCTCGTCGGTGCGCACGAAGTTGATCTGACTGCCGCAGAACACCTCGAGAATCAGGCGCTCGTAGGCGTCGGGAAGTCGGAGCGACTGCAAAGTCGGAGGGGTGCAAAGCAAGCGCAATACGCATTGCACCATGAGAGAGGGCGTCTTGGCCTGTACACCTGATAGCGCGCGTGGTAGGTGAGGTCGAGCTCCGTCTCTTCGACGTCGAAACCCATGCCGGGCCTCTTGGTCATCATCTTGACGTAGACGGCCTCGTCGGGCTGCACGCGGATGACCAGCTCGTTGCGCTTCAGCTGTCCCGCCGGGTAGATGTCGCCGGCCACGTTGCGGTACTGGATGCGCACCTCCGCCTTGCGCTCGTTCACCGCTGGAAAAGAGCGGACGAATGAGCACGTCGCCCTCGTGACCGCGCCGACAGCGCCGCTTGAATTTCACTGCACTCTGCACCTTTGGCGCAGCGCATGAAGAAGGGCACGCCTTCCCAGCGCTCGTTCCTGACGTGCGCCACGGCCGTGGCGAAGGTGGGTGTCTTCGAGTCGCCCGGCACGCCCGGATCGTCGCGGTAGCCCTTGCGGCTGTCCTCGTCTGGAATAGTATGAGTAGACGCAAAGTCGACGTAACTTTCACCTACCGTAATACTCTAATAACCCCCCATAGAGGCTTATTCTTTCAACCTCCCTCTCGGGGGTACTATTGGAAGGGGGCTTGCTCGAGGGACGCTTATTAGAGAATCTACGGGCCTCTGCTACCAACCTCCAACTCCAGTAATAATCAGAGGGACGTTTCAGAGATTATTAGGGGAGTGGTAGCGGCAGGTGGAAGCGATCGGAGCGCCCACCTTTTCCCTCTGGATTGCCGACGTACTGTCCGACGACGCAGTCGGCCAGCTGTATGGGTTCGATGGCCTTGAGAACCTTGACCTTCTCGTCTCGGATGTCGTCGGCCGCCAGACTGGCCGGCTTCTCCATGCAGAAGAGGCAGAGCACCTGCATCAGGTGGTTCTGCATCACGTCCCTGCAAACAAGGCGCACTAATGACACGATTGGTGGACTACACTGTCTCTATCTTTCAAGCGAAGTCTACCGTATGATGCCGAAGCTGTCGAAGTAGCCGCCGCGTCCCTGCGTCCCGAAGGGCTCCTTGAAGCTGATCATGACGCTGGCGATGTGCTCCCGGTTCCACATTGGATTGAAGATGCGATTGCCGAACCTGGAGGAACGAATCGGTCGAAGACCCTACGGTAATAGCTTTAAGCACACTGAGAACTACACACACATACCTAAGCACCATCAGGTTCTGAACCATCTCCTTGCCCAGGTAGTGGTCGATCCTGTAGAGCTGCTCCTCTCTGAACAGACGCGAGAGGTGGTGCGACAGCTTCGCCGAGCTGGCCGTGTCGCGCCCGAATGGCTTCTCAATGATCACTCGCGTCCAGGCCGCTTCGCTGAACGATGACAACGCATTGAAGCTTTGCCGTGACAAGAAAGCGTCTACCGTAACCCATTCCACTGACTTCTTAGCCATGTTGAACCGACTGAGACGCTCGGTGACGGGCGCGTAGACGCTGGGCGGCAGGGCTAAGTAGAAAAGTCGATTGATGCCGTTGTCGCCGTTCGAGTGCTTCTCCGACAATGCGACAATGTGGCTCTCCAAATCGGAGAAGGGCGCGTCTTCGTCGTAGCTGCCGCGCACGTAGCTATTCAACGCCATGAACTGCGCGAATCGAGGTTGTTGCTCGGGCGTCAGCTGAATGGTTGACAAAATGACGACGGGTACAACTGAATGCACGAGAGCAACACCATTCTCACAGATGCTTACTTTGCAGTATCCCTCAAAGCTGGCACGCAATCTCGCCACGTCGAGGTTAGACCGCGCGTAGCCCACAAAATAGGTGGGCGACGGCAGGAGGTCGTCCCGAAACAGCCACCACAAAGTCGGGTAGATCTTCTTCTTCGCCAGGTCGCCCTGAAGAGCTACACATTACCACTGTAACTAGCAACTGTGGCAGAGAGGAACAGGAAAGAGAAGACGCACGGAGGCGCCGCAGACGACGAAGACGTGCGGCCTCTCCATCTGCATGTCCTCCTTCTCCAGACTGCGCCTCAGCTGCTCCGCCATGTCGCCTAGAAGGGGCTTGTGGGCAGTAGCTGTCGCCGCCACTCCCTCCTCTCCTTCCTTGCCACTACTCATTCTCCGACGCCGACGCCGCCCTGCCCCCTGGTCACGGGAACTGTTCGCCGGCAGAGACTTCACGCGCTCGCGGCCCTTCGACGCTGTCGTCGACTTCTTGCTCGAACGTTTCTCCGCTCGTTCCGAAGGCGACGCCCTGGCACCACTCGCCGTCGCTGAAGAACAAGCGTCTGACGACATGGCTGGCAAACGACGTCAGTACCACGACTGACGACCGTATCAATCGCTGTCGCGACAGCCCTCAGGAAACGAGGACGCTATTGGAATTGAAAGCAGGCCAACAACAACGACAAATGTAGAGCAGACATCTAGCGCAGGCCGCTGCCAATAAGCAATGCAGAGGCAGACGCCATGACAACGAGAGCTGCCTATTCTGCATGAGTATATTATGTACCTCGCCTCGATACCTAATATCCGCGCTTCATACATAGAAACGAAAGCAGAGAAAGATGGTCGCTGCGACTAAAAGAGACGACGACCAGAACGAGCTGCTTTCAGCAACGAAAGAAAGGGAAACGCTATGCTCCCATTGTCTGGTTCGCAAGTACCGACCTATGCAAGTCTATGTATGTAGACGTTTGTAGGCTGTCAAGTTGAGTGGTGGGAGCAAGTACGGTCGGACGCACGGGCTACATACCTAAGCGATTGGGGAGGGGGGGGGGGGGGGGGGGGGGGGCGTAGGTACACAGTCGCGGACACTAGGCAAACACTAGGTACGGGCGTTCGCGCAAAATGCAAGGACGGCGAAATACTCGGCAAGCTCAAGGCGGGAAGGCGCGCGGCGAATACCTACTATGCAGATCTTAGACGCATATATAGCCTCCCCATATAGCCCCACTGACGGCAGGTAGATACAGCGCTCTTGCAAAGATGCGCGATTTCTATAACAAATACGCGTCTACTATGAATGCATGTAGTTACGTACATATACGCATATGTATGTACGAACGTGTACTACCGAACCACGGGTCAAAGCATCGACGTCAAAGGATCGACGATTGCAATTTGCAGCAAACAGTTCGCCGCATAAACTTGGACTGCTTCGACTCGAATATAAACATTTTAGTCAATAGAAATTCGCCTCGCAACGAGTTACGAGAACCCAACAACCGAGCGACATAGACACACCACCAAAGCTACAGAACTTTGGGTTGACGTCTCAATCGGCATCACTCAGTATCGTCAGATTCTAGGTTGATGTTGGTGCCGAACTTGCTGTAGAGGTGCGCCTTCAAGTCGGCCATCTCCTTGTCGACGTCGTCCTGCCTCCGCTTCGACTCCTGCAGCTTCTTCTCCAAGCCCTCCTTCAGCGACTCGATCTTCTCCGTCGCCTGCAATGGTTTGGCCTCATATCTCATTGTCACTACAAGGGTAAAATTCGATTATAGGCCTGTACTCAAATAAGAAGCTAAGAGCTAGACGAAGAGACGAAGAATATAGAAGAGGAACAAGCAATGATGAGAAGCGAGAAGGGCTCGCGCGGCACACTGCTGCTGAGCGTGACGACGGTGCAAGCGTCGCTGGCCAAGACAACTGTTCGGCGCCGCGTCGAGAACCGTTCGGCAGAGGCGGCCGACTGTCACTTCTCCATGAAGATGCCGGACGCCGCCATCGTCTCCGGCATCCACTACTGGTCGAGGACCCGACGTTTCACGCTTGCTGCCTACATACACACAGCGCCGATGTTCCAGGTCGCTAACGACGGGGAAAACGACGTCAGCCCAAATCGCGTCGAGAAGGGCCATCGCGAAAGAACAGGCGCTGTTCCAGACGCGCCCGTGCGACAGCAGGTCCAAGCAGCAGTAACAGAAGCTCGGATTGCAAAGCGTGCAACAATACATACACAACCTGGTTGTCTTCTTTTCAAGATCGGCCTGGAAGGAAATCCCCTGCCGGATGCGGCTGGCTGCGAACGAAACGGCCGACTTCTGCGTCACCTACGAAGAGATCCTTCGCTACGAAGACGGCTACTACAGGGCGGCTGTGAGCTTGGCAAACGGAAGCGGCGAGAAGATCAATCGCTGCTCAATCGTCCGTATTGCCGATTGCGCGACTCCAGTCAAGCTGAGGGCAGTCACTCCGTCACAAGTCGTTGACGAAGCGTCGAACGCAGAACTCGGGAAGTTGAATGGTAGGCAAGTCATATCTAAACTGCAAGATAGCCAGACGCCATCGTTCGTCTTTCTTTCTATCTTATGCAGACGCCAAGCAGTTTCAAAGGGACGGCGCCGAAGGGCTGCTCGGGATTCACTGGTTCGACGACAGCCAATGTGGAGAGATCTACCTCCTCTACGACACGAAACCAAGAACGGATTCAATCCAAGCCAAACTCCTGGTACGTATGTAAGGTATACGTGATTACCTAATCTGTTCAGGAAATCGGATTCCTGTGCAAACCTTGCCACTAAGCACCTTTCCAGATGTTCGACGACCTATTCGTCTGCTACCTTCACGGGGGCAACCGGAAGCGAGACAGCTTCGTCAAGAAACACGTTCTCTTCGCGATCGACGTCTCGGGATCGGTGAAGATGGATGCTGCACTACTGACAGAGGTACCGCCACCATGAATGTAGAAGCTCCCGTCGACACGACGAAGCAGCGCCTCCGTTGTCTATAACTTCAGCTGCTGGCAGAAGAGCAAGGGATGTTCGCCATCGGCGACTCGATCAACGTTGTCGCCTTCGGCAAGAAGGTGGCTCGCTGGAGACACCGCGCCGTCTGTCTGTCGTCGGAGGAGCAACGCCGTCGAGACAGCCTCGAGATCGAGTCGTTTCTGGCGGAGCAGAGTCGCAGAGGCAAGGGAGGCACCAATCTGGACGAGGCCCTCCAAATGGCGCTGGAACAACTGCGCAAGGCCGTCGCCGAAGCGCGTCCTCTAGCCGGCAAATCATCGGCCAGTCGAGCAGAGGCGGTTGCCTACCAGCTCGTCCTTATGACAGACGGCTTACCAACGGTCAGCCATCGCAAGCGAGAAAGATGAATTTAATTATCGATAAACTTCCTTTCAATCTCAGGTGGGCATTCAAAACCCTGACGAGGTCTACTCGCGCTTCGTCCGCAACAGGGCGGAGCACCCAATAGCGGTGTACAGTATCGGATTGGGCGCCAAGGCCGACTACCGGTTGCTGAAGAAACTGTCACTGAGAAGCGGCGGTGAGCCAGAGAACCCAATCTGCCAGTTGTCCAGTCAGCAAGAACCACCAGAAGCAACGTTGCTACCCCTTTCAGGAAAGTGCTCGATCGTCGCGGACGACTCCGACAGCAAGACTGTGACAGACAGCGTCAAGAACTTCTACAAAACGGTCGCATTCCCTGTCGCGGTAGACATTGATCTAAAGACGGCAGGCAAGCCGCTACACAAGGTGGCCGCCGACTTCTTCGGACAAGGGAAACGTGCAGGAGAGCCTGCAGTGAAGCACTCCGACCAGAACGGGAGAAAGCAGACCGCCACTCACTTATCATGAGAAATAAGGCCGATTTCCGCCCAAAGATTCTCCACAAATTCCGCCGGCGCGCGAGTTTCAGAGTACGCATATTCCCTCCACCTACAAGGACCGGCGCGCAGTAGAACTCCACCGAAATCCTGTAGACCAGGCCGAATTGAGCCCAAAATGCGCCATTTCGCTTCGATTCAACAAGTAGCCGGCGGCAAAGATTCGGGGCTGCGCCAATCGCAGACTCGCCTTGCCATTTTGGACGGAAAGAAAAGAATTGACAATTCATGCGCATATGCTTCCTTTACCACACGGCTGCCTTTGCGCAGACCGGCGTTACAAGAACTACCGTAGCCCCTTCATGGAAATCAGGCAATATATCCGTCCAAGACCAAAACTATTCGGATTCACCACTGACGCCATTCGCCGCGTTGCCAACAGGGCTTTTGTAGCTTTTATAAACACAACAGATGCAGAAGACGTCACAAGCACACAGAAGCGCAGATCACATCACCAACATTAGCAGTCTTGACTTAGACATAGTTGTTGCACTGAAAATTGGAAGCCACGGCGTCAAAATCACTACTCAATCCGGCGCAGTCGTAGTGGAACCACACATCGCAAGTATCACAGGCTACCACACTTCACCTGCGTGCATTCACCACAGCGCCAGTAGTCGCGCGCGGAAGAGACGGCGGTTTGCAAAGCGTTCACGCAATCTGACGAGAAGAAGACACAGTATTCGGCTTCGTTGAGAATGACCAAGGCCCAAGGGGATTATTTTCAAGTCGTTCAATTGGACATCTGTGGGGGTTGCCAAATCCTCCTGCTGGAAGCGACAGAAGTCGCCCGCTTTTAGCCCTAGCAAGAACGACTTCAGAGCCTTCCTACCCACAAACACTCTCAACAAGTCGGGGACGCAGTACACTCCACAAATTTGAACTCCTATGCACGGTGACTCCTCTGCTGCTGTGGCCTCCTGACACACCCAATCGCAAAACTAAAGCCAAATTCGTGATCTACAGCGCCAACCGGCCGGGGGGGGGGGGGGGGTCGGGGGTGGGAGGGGGGTAAAAACCTCAGGGGGGGTCTGAGGCCCCTGGAGGGGGGTCAAATGACCAACAAATTTTGCCAAAAAAGTACCAAAAAATAAAAAAATTTTGCAAAAATAGGCCAAAAAGTGCCAAAAATCGCTTACTTTTGGTCAAAAACGTTCAAAATATAGCGCCGCAGGCGAAAATTTTGCTATTTTTAAGCGCCGCAGGCGAAAATTTTTGAAATTCTGGGGTGGGGTCTTTTGGGGATGGCGGTAGGGGGGTACCTGGGGGTATGGGGGGTATATTTTCGGCTTGGGGGGCTTACCCCCTCCCCCTCCCCATACCCCCCCCCCCCGGTTACACGTATGGGTACGACTACGATAGCATGCAAATTCGTCGTACGTATGGTAAAACTACATCCAAACGCTAAACGAACGCCAAATTCGTAATCAGCGCCTTCGAAAACCCCGAAATCGAGTATAATATTGCCAAAGTCGACCCGACGCCCAAAATTCAAACCGACGCCGCAGGGATACTGTAGCTTCGCAAATTTTTTGAAACCGCTTTTGGAACGATTGGGCGACGCATACGAGCGCTACAGACGCCGAAACCCAAAAATCGCAATTTTTGACCCCAGAGTCAAAAAAGTTGCGGGAAAATAACTTTTGTGTGGTTCGATCGATTTTTCCCGTTCATGGGCCATTCGATAGAGGACATCTGGTAAGGAGCAACAAAAGCAGTTTCGCCGCTCTAGCTTCTGCCTAGCTCGTGCACCAGCTCGTCAAAGTCGACGCAGGGCCGAAAATCGCGAATTTTTCAAATTTGGCGCCAAAATGGGTCCCGCAGCGATCCAAGTCTTTTTTCCACCCTCGGCCCCATCGAGTACTACAACATATCAAAAGATAGTGTACACCTTTGTATGCAACTTTTTTGAGTTCTACCTTGTTTAACCCATTTTTCAGTACTTTGAAAATTCAAATTTTTGCATTTCCCACCAACGGGCTCCCGCAGCGTGACCCCATATGCCGTCCAGGTCGTTTGCAAATCGGCCGCTTCATGCGCGAACGCCAGACGGGCAAAGTTTCTGCTTTCGCGCACAAACGCTATATACTCAACACAGTGGCGTAGCCAGGATTGACAAGTGGGAGGGGCAAAAAATTCTGGGGAGGGCAAAATTTTTGGCCGTCAATTCACAGCTAACGGGTGCAAAACAAGCTCCGGTATCAAAAAGTTGAGTTTGTATTCTGACTGACATTGCAAAGAGTTGCATACTTTCTGCAGAGAGTGCGAGAGCTCATCGCCCGCATTGCTCCGCTTCACGAGTCCCCGCTTCGCAAGAGGGTATTGCATAGCAATATTGATTTCGCCCGCAATTTGGCTTTTAGAGCAAGAACATCCCTCTTTCAAGCAACCCTTTTAAAAAAGTGACAAAAACTCGTAAAAGTTTTGGCAAACAATTGACAGAGCACAAAACAGCGCACTAGGAGCAATCAAACCTTATCGTAATTCTGCATGTAGCAAAGAACGATCTTAGTGTTAACATCACGAGAATGGCGTTTTCCGCAGTGCGTGTTTGCGTAATTGAAAAACATTGTTGCTGCCGCATGAAAGAGCACGCCGAGAGCTTTCACCTGACTTGTCGATTGCCGCACTACACCGCAAGACGAGTGAGTTAGAGAGGTTTTGCGTATTTGAACCTTCGGGTTACTGTAACTCGCGAGATTCAAATTTTTTAGTTTCGACAGATGGGAGAATAAATGATCGGTGAGTTGAGAGCTATCCAATAAACTCGAGATCATCTCTCTACGACGCAGCTTGAGCGAGTTAGAGCGGTTTCAGCTTCAAAATGTCGAGAATGGCGTTTTTCGCGGTGCGTGTTTGCGTAATTATAAAACCTCTTGCAGCCGCATGAAAGAACGCGTCGAGAGCTTTCACCTGACGTGGCGATTGCCGCTCTACAACGTAACACGAGCGTGTTAGAGCCGATTTGCGTTTTGACCTTCGGGGTACTGTAGCGCGCGCAATTCAAACTTTTGAATGTCGATTTTTCGAGGCACATCACCACTGAGTCGAGACCTATCCGTAGAGCCCAAGATCTCCGCTCTACGACTTTCCAACGCCGAGATCTGAGAGCGTGACGCACGGACGGACGGACGGACGGACGGACGCACGCACGCCGAGCTCTCGTATGGTGTCTCGTATGGTGAGGGCGGGCGAAATAACCGCGCAGGTGAAAGTTTGCTGTTTGCAGTCCCTCAGGCAAAACATTCACTTTTACAGCGCCGCAGGCAAAAATTTTTACTATTTACAGTGCCGCAGGCGGAAATTTTCACTATTTATAGCACCGCAGGCAAAAAATTTCGTTATTTGCAGCGCCGCAGGCGAAAATTTTCACTATTTATAGCGCCGCAGGCAAAAATTTTCACTACTTACAGCCCCCAGGCAAAAATTTTCCATTACTTGTAGCGCCGCAGACGAAAATTTGCTCTATTTAGGCGAAATTTTTTTCTCTTGCTGGCCATCTGGGGGGGGGGCAAAGCCGGCATCTGGAGGGGACATTTGCCCCGATTGCTCCCCCCTGGCTACGCCACTGACTCAACACTTTTTTTGTGGAGTATAAAAATGCTAGCTGCGTGGAAGAGGTGTCGTCGTAGCGAATGGGGAGCTGAGCACAGTAGTTGTGCTGCTCGACGAGATTCGAAAGAATTTGGGGCATTGACTTGACATTGACAAAACTGACATACATAAGTTCTCCACAGCATTGACAAACGACTCGAATTTAGCGCAATTCTCAAAATTCCGCTCGATGGTCCGCTGCTTCTTGTGGTGACTCAAGCGGAGATGAGACCTCAGCGGCTCGATTTGTATGGCCCGAAAGGTGCAACCCTCATTTTGGCACACAGCGTTTCCTTCTTCAGTTAACCCGCCGTTTTGGATCTCGGTTTCCTCCCACTCTTTCTTATGCTTTCGCAGTCTGTGTTGCCTAAGAGAGCCACTTTTGTCGAAGCGTTTGCCACAAAACTGGCAAGTGTAGACCCCGTTTTCGCCCATTTTGCTTTGACTTGAGACGGGCAAGGGCTACTCGGCCGCTTATTCTAATACAAACATACCAGCGTTGCTTTTGCTTGTGCACTTTCGTCGTTGCTTAACCTACGGCGCGTCGGCGGGCTGCAACACACGTTGATGCGTGATGAATTCAAATACTTTTGGTCTGGGACGGACATATTGCCTGATTTCCATGAAGGTGCTACGGTAGCTCTTGTAACGCCGGTCTGCGCAAAGGCAGCCGTTTACCACAACATCTTTCCGCACTGCATTTCCTAAATTCAGAAGTTTGAATGCGCGCGCAAATTTGAGTTACAAAATAGTTTGAGGAGAGTACGGTAAAAGTTGCATTCAAATTTGAATGTCGGCATTAGGAAAGTGGCTGTTTGAAGGCAAAATCGACACAAAATGGAGAAACCAATAGCAAATTCGCGTTCCTCGTCGCGAAATACCCTAGAATCGACATTACAAACGTTCAATCACCTCACTTTCAGCTTCGTCGACGTAGGGCTTCGGTAGGTCGAAAATCGGCAAAAACTCGCGAATCTTGATCCGAAACGCCAAAATAACGCCAGATTCGGCATCAGCGACCTCGAAAGCACCGCAGTCGACTCCAACATTGATTTTGTCCTCGGGGGTGGAAATTCGAATTTTGGACGCGGCCGGGGTACGGTAGCCGAAAAAATAGTTTTGAAAATCGATTCCGGATCAGTTTTCAACGGCGAATCGCGTGGTGCAGTCCATTCGGCCATAAATCAGCGCAATCGAGCGCTAAAACGGCCGAAAGTCGAAAATCGGCAATTTTGGTCTCCGACGGCGACCATTTGCAACCACAGAACTCAAGATTTCCGCGGCGGATTTCAGAGATTTTGCTCTTAAACAAAAGAGAACATGATAATCTTGCCGATTGGAGATATCTGGCCGGATCCAACAAGTCTCTGATAAACTAGGATTTTTTAAAGGCATATTTATGTCAAAAAACCACTTTCGGCTACCGTAACCCGAGAACGCGTCGGCCGATTGGCTCGGGATTTTTTTTCCGCAAAAGCTCTCGTAGAGGACTACAACATATCTAAAGGACATCGAAATCGGTCCATGATTCCAAAAAGTAGCCTTAGGGGAACACCCTCTCAGTAAATAAATTTTCAAATTTTTGAATTTTTCTCAAAATTTTCCCACTACGCGAAAAAAACGAAGGCCCGAGCACCCCTAGTACCCCTCGAGAGCTATCGATTAAAAAAAACCCCGTCCAAATCGGATGAACCACGCGCGAGAAATCTTGGGGCAAAAATTTTGATCGGGAGCAGCTTCACTATAGCACTCCGCCCCTTTTGGGGTCGGAGTGCTAAAAAGCCAGTTATGTAGCTCACAATGCATATGGAACCCTTCTTCAGACGTATCCGAAGAGATACAGCCGCGTGCTGAGCGCCGACCAAGAGCAGATGATCTGCGGAAAGACCGCAATCGTCGGCGATACTTCGTCCGCCGTCGTCGAAGTCGACTACAAGACGCGAGGAGAAGCGAAGCAGCAGACGATACAAGCGGAGCGCCAGGTTTCGACCCCGGATGTGGTAAAACGGCTCTGCGATCTCCGATCCATACAAGACAAAGGCGAACGCGCGGCGAACTTGACAGACGGTTGGAAGGCCCAGAGGAAAGCACGGAGGCATATGAAGCGACTAGCGCTCGAGGTTCCATTCTCTCGCTTCGTCGCAACATATGTATACCCATTTTGGAACACGACAACGAATACTCAGGAGAAGCTTCTCTGCGAAGAGACGGCGCTTCTGCTACCGTGGGGCAGCGCTACGACCGACGCCTACGTTGACAAAAGCAGCAGCTTCTTCAGCGCCAGCAGCAGCAGCAGAGGAACGTCCAGCGACACCGACCTCTCGGCCGGCTCCTCCGCTTCGTCCTCCTTTAGCGAAGTGAGCGTCGACGGCCTCACTCAGACAAGCTCCGACCATGGAGCAGGTGGCGGCTGGATTGTGCTCTTGAACACAGTTCTTCCAACAAGCAGCGCTCACAGACCGTGCCGTGACTCGCTCTAGGACAAAACAAGCTGATACTGGTGGCCGCCGCCGGACTCATCGCCGTCGTCGCAGCTGTCTTCTACCTCTGGAGGCGCTGAAGATCGACCGTTGACAACTCTGATGTGATCCCCGGCACACGTGATCGGTGATTCTCAAGTTCGCCGTTTCTCAATTCTCGCGCCCGTTGAACAAGCCGTGCCGCCGAAAGACTACGGTACGATGATGACCACGCAAAGCAACGATGAATGGCGCCACCCAATGTGTCTGTCTACCATAGATGTGGTTAGTGACTATGTAAGGTCGAGTCGACCGACCTTGTCGGCGGTGCAGGTGACGAAGGCATCCCCGATTTTGTAGGGCACAGACAGCTGGTCGGCGTCATCGAGCAAAAGTAGATCGTCCGCCGCGTCGCTGGCATTCTGCAACTCGTTCTCCATCCGCCGACTCTCGTTCAGCAACTCCTGCTTCCGTCGGTGGAGTAGGGCGAATCGATTGATCTTCGTCTGGTCCTCCGACGTCACCGCCGGCGTCTCTCCGTCGCCTGCGCCCGACTGAGCAGTTGCCGCCTTCATGTCTCTTTCTAGCCCACTCCAGCCTCTCAAACTTCCAAAATCGTTTGCCGCAAAGTTTGAAGAAAGCCAACTTCTCGTACCCGCTTAACCCGCAATCCGATATTTATATCGTTTCAGCTGGGGGGTGAAATCACCCCGTGAAATGAAAAGATGAAATGAAAAGATGAAAATACACGTGTAGTAAGTAGAAAGCAAACATAAGTTCAGGCGCGCAGCGGCGCTTACGGTTTTGTTGCTGTGACCTCTGCATGGAGAAGGGACATTACCTACGGCGGGAGCTGCAGAATACGCAGGAGTGCTTTGCGCACTTCTGTTGTTGCCTTCCTGTGCGTCAAATGGATGCATACGGTAGTGAATGGAAAGGGTGCGAACGGACAACAAGTTGACTGTTTGATGCGTCTGCCGCCTCTCGCGCAAGGCGCCCCATGCCCATGCCCCCCCCCCCCTTAAGAAAACAGTGACAATACACGTGTAGTAAGCAGACAGCGACGAGGAGTTCGGCCGCGCGACGCAGATTTATGCCGCGCGACGGAGATTTATTTTTTGCGGGCGTCTGGCAGCTGCGTGGAGGACGTCGGTCACCTACGGTGGGAACTGCTGAATATGCGTGAGTTATTCGTGGGCTGTTGTCGTTCTCTTCGTCTGTGTAGAATGAGTGCATACGGTAGTGAATGGAAGGGTGTGGGGCGTGAACGGAGGAATATTTGATCATTTGATGCGTCTGCCGCTTCTCGATTCTTTGATGCGTCTGCCGTTTGATGTGTCTGCTGCGCAAGCTGTTCTCCCACAATTCCCCCCCCCCATTCCTTCACACAATTTCAACTCGTTCGATACCTTTCTGAGAACTAGGAAGGATTGGACTTCTTCAGAGACTCGGCGGCGGCAGAGGGAACGGCGAAGATGGAGCACAGGCGTGAAGCCGGCGGCCTGGGGTTCGTCACGAAACTACACGTGTAGTTTTTGGCCGCGACAAAACTCGTTAGACGCTTTGGCGCTGTTCAGCGCCAACGACTGCATCGCCGTCGGAGCGGCAATGGACGGTGGCAGCGGCGACGACGCGACCATCGACTTCATCGACAACGGCGAAGCCACGGACGTGGAGCACGGGCGTCAAGCCGGCGGCCTGGGGTTCGTCACGAAACTACACGTGTAGTTTTTGGCCGCGACAAAACTCGTTAGACGCTTTGGCGCTGTTCAGCGCCAATGACTGCATCGCCGTCGGAGCGGCAATGGACGGTGGCAGCGGCGACGACGCGACCATCAACTTCATCGACAACGGCGAAGCCACGGACGTGGAGCACGGGCGTCAAGCCGGCGGCCTGGGGTTCGTCACGAAACTACACGTGTATTTTTTGCCGCGCCAAAACTCGTTAGACGCTTTGGCGCTGTTCAGCACCATCGACTGGATCGCCGTTGGCACCACCCTGACAGTGATGGGGAGCATCGCCTCCGTCGTCGCCCTCACCATCGTCATGGTGGAGAAGTGGTTGGAGAAGGCATTCTACTGATTCTTACTGCTGGGATTGGCACCGCAGTTGGGCTTCAAGAGGTTCTGGGACGCTAATATTATTCTGACAGGACACTGAGCAAGCGCCACAATGCACTTCCTTACGTATACTTGCCTACGATCTATTGGCTAGCAGGTCGTGGTGTAGGTGGTAGCAAGGCTTCGCGCACATCGCCTTGTCGCACTTGACGCAGCCATCCATTGTGGTGTGGTTGGGCCCTTTGGGTCCGTTCTTGACGCAGCACACACGTTGTTTGGCCTTGCCTCCTCGTCGTCCCGTCTTGATGTCGGCGGCGTCACAAATTCGGTGCTCCAACAGCCACTGTGGGGGAGGGGCGGGACCGATGCCCTGCGGAGGAATTGCAATTCCTGTTCACATTTCCTTTGGTACGGGTAGCTAGCATTACTACACGTGTACAACTGTAAGGGTAGCTAGCATTACTACACGTGTACAACTGTAAGGGTAGCTAGCAGTACTACACGTGTACAACTTAGGGTTGCTAGCATTGCTACACGTGTGCAACTGCAAGGGTAGCTAGCAGTACTACACGTGTACAACTAAGGGTTGCTAGCATTGCTACAGGTGTGCAACTGTAAGGGTAGCTAGCATTACTGCACGTGTACAACTGTAAGGCTAGGTAGCATTACTACACGTGTATTTTTGGTTTGCTTTGGTACTTGCTTTCGCGGTCTCCAGTTTCTTTTTCAGCCCTTTGTAGACGTCTTCCTTGAAGTCAGGGAGACTGTAGCGCTTCGTCGGCTTGTTGTTGGGGTACGCTGGGTCGCGCAGCATTCTCCAAATGTGCAGGGAATTGCTCATTGTGATGCTCACTAAAATCTCGAAATATCTCTTGATCCAACTGCGGTGCCGGCCCTGGCGGAAGGAGGTTCCGATGAGGGCGTTCCTAGGAAACAATTACTTTTTCCTGTTTGTGCCTTGCTTTATTTCACTTTGCCAGCTCACTTTGCGGCTGCGGGTTTTGAGTGGTCACTTGCAACGGTCATGCTACTCGCGTTGGTTGGCTTCCTTTCTTTCTCGCTTTGGTCACGTTACGATGTCGTTTGGTATGCGTTAACTATTCTTATGTGTGATCAACCTATCTTTCACTCACATATTGTCCACACCGCCCATTATGTCGTTATATAGATTGACCAGCTCTGGCCTCTTGATTGTGACCTTGCGCCACTTTTTCGCCCGCTCTCTCTTTCCCACTTCGTCCTTTGGCTTCTCTTTCTTTTCACCCTTGATGGGGAACTTGTTTATGTCGACGAAACGCTTGCACGGCTGCGTCTGCCAAAAAACAACGGTTGAACGCCTTTATGACACGTGTCATGCACAGTACACGTGTACTTATGTTCTCGTTGCTTTGCACACCCCCCCCCCCCCCATAGTTTGTACTTGTGCGGCCACACAGTACACGTGTAGTTTTTATCACGCCACCCACCTTTGTTCTGCATTATGGTACTAGTACTCTGCTCCACGTGTAAAGTTCAGCACATGCATGCTATTCAGGCTGCCGGTTCGTTTGCACGTACATATTTGGGCTTCCTATTTTGGAAACTCACGAAGTTCAGGTCCTTTGGAATCGAACTCAGTAGGCCGACGTAGTTCTTGTCTCTCCAGATCAACAGCGTCATGTACGCCTCGTTTGAGAAGCTGTACTGATACTCGCCGCGTTCCATAGGCGGACCTTTGATCGCTTTTCCTCCCGCCTGTGGAAGCATTTC
>JASAMZ010006876.1:0-7500 GCA_030248115.1 Linhomoeus sp. GSCO2_2 | reverse complement strand
TGTACCTAGTATGTACTGTAACAAGAGTCGATGCGTAGACCCGCCGCTAATGTATAATCACGTCACGACGACCTCTTGAGAAAATTACGGAGTTTTAGAGAGGGCGAGAGAGTTGTTACCACTCTCAGCGGCCGTCAATTTAATAGTCTACAACTTCGCACAAAAAATTCTACAGTATTGCGTGCTCAGTCGTGATTTACTGTTTCTGGAGACGAGAACACGCAGTTCTTCCGCCGCGCCTCAGCGCGACGACCGGCGAGGTGTATATGTCACACCCAAAATGCGCAACCACCCAGAAGGCGCCATATGGCGCCCTCTGGGTGGTGGCCACCCAAACTGCGCAATATGACGCCTTCTGGGTGGTCACTACCCAGACTACGCAATAGTGGATGGTTTCTTGCCGCTGTGTATCATTGACACAGGGTATATTCTTTCCAGTCCAGGCTATGCTTAGGCTCGCCCTGCGCCCACAGTCCACAAGAGTCAGTCAGCGTCGCAGTCTGGCGGGTCGAAACTTAGGCTTAACGCGACCGGTGACCGACTTCAGGGCGCGCGGAGCGCGCCGTGAAGTTGGTGGTCGCGCTAAGTTTCAGTTGAGACCCGCCTGGCGCGACGTCGACCGAGTTTTAGTGCAAACTATAAGTGGGGTGAACACTCCTCCATTTACTTCACCTCCTGCTCAGGCCGGCTGTGCCCCTTCCCTGCTATAACGCTTCTGGCTGCCTTCACTCATGCGAATTGCGCATTCTGGGTGGTCGCCACCCAAAAAACGCTATATGGCGGATTCTGGGTAACGACCACCCAGAATGCGCCATATTGCGCGTTCTGGGTGGATTGCGGAAAGTGGGTGTAACATATACACATATACGGTTGACAATGTGTGTGCGTGTGTGTGTGTGTGTCTGTGTGTCCGTGGCACCGAAGTAAAACATGTGACATATGTGGTCAAGTAGAGTCGAAGTCGCTGAGTACGGATCCGTTGTCCGTTTCTGTTGCTAATTTCGCATTTTCGAGATATTCACAATTAAAATTCGAAAATGTCAGAAATCGACTTTTTCGTCTGATGAGCTAGAGATGAAATTTCTTCAAAAATGACAAGGGCATATGTCACGGATAATTTGCAGCATAATAGAAAATTTTTGCAAATGTGGAATTTAATAGAAATGCGCAATTATTCGTCAAAATTCCACAAATTGGCAAAAGTGAAAAGTCATATTTGGACGAACCTGAATGCAGAAGTGGAAAGGTCGTTTGTTGATAAGATTGTGTGACACATCCACACAATTTTCCATAGTTGCAATTTTGAGATATTCGGCATTAAAATTCAAAAATGTCAATAATCGTCTTCTGAGTTTGGTGAGCTAGCGGCGAAATTTCCTCAGAAATGGCAAGAGCATACACCACGCATGATTTGTAACACAAAAGAATATCTTTTCAAATGTGGAATTTGATTGAAATTCGCGGTTACTTGACAAAATTCCGTTAATTGTCACGCTGTTGTATTCTGCTGAGTGTGAACGCTGAACCGTACGCCAACTGAAATTCCTGGTAAAGAACAAATGCCCCAAATATTTGGCAAGTTTTTTCGCCGCGCCTCAGCGCGGCGAGGTGTATATATACGGATGACAATGTCTGTCTGTGTGTCTGTGTGTCTGTGTGTCTGTGTGTCTGTGTGTCTGTGTGTGTGTCCGTCGCACAAAAGTAAGATATGTGGCATATGTGGTCAAGTTGAGTCAAGGTCGCTGAGTACGGATCCGATGTCCGTTTCTGTTGCTAATTTCGCATTTTCGAGATATTCGCAATTAAAATTCGAAAATGTCGAAAATCGACTTTTTCGCCTAATGAGCTAGCATTGCAGTTTCTTCAGAAATGGCAAGGGCATAGACCGCGGATAATTTGTCATACAAAAAATTTTTTTTTCAAATACGGAATTTGATAGAAATACGCGATTATTTGTCAAAATTCCATAAATTGACAATAACAGAGCGTCATTTATTGACGAATGTGAACGCAGAAATTGAAAGGTCGTAAGCCAATAAGAATTTGTGACATAGTTTTTTAGTTTTCAAAAATTGCAATTTAGAGATATTTACAATTAAAATATGAAAATGTCGAAAATCGACTTTTTCGCCTGATGAGCTCGGCGTGCGTGCGTGCGTACGTACGTACGTACGTACGTACGTACGTACGTACGTACGTGCGTGCGTGCGTACGTCACGCTCGCTTCGGGCTTAATAACTCGCTCGTCCGACGTCGTAGGATGGAGTTTGAGACATCGTCGGGTAGCCTGCGGACTCCTCTCGCCATCTGAGTATTCAAAACTGAAATAAGTTTTCAAACTCGCGCGCTACAGTATTCCAAAGTGGGGTCCATTTTAACACAAAAGTTGACCGAAGCTAGTCAAATCGCATATCAAAGTGAAGCGCTCGAGCTCCTGAGCACGAATCCGACAACAAAAAGTTCCAAAAGTTTAAACAGAGAGCTACAGTAACCAAAACGCGTCGAAAACTGGAAACGACACGCTTGCTTCGGGCTTAATAACTCGCTTGTC
Organism: Linhomoeus sp. GSCO2_2; assembly: GCA_030248115.1. Lineage (NCBI taxonomy): Eukaryota > Metazoa > Nematoda > Chromadorea > Monhysterida > Linhomoeidae > Linhomoeus > Linhomoeus sp. GSCO2_2. Next base: position 4,949 of record JASAMZ010006876.1, on the reverse strand, counting down.
TGACGTCGCTGGGTTGAGTTCGACACATCGACAGGTAGCCCTCGGACCACTCTCGCGATCTGAGTGTTCAAAACTGAAATAAATTTTCAAACTAGCGCGCTACAGTGTCCCAAAGTAGGGTCCATTTTAAGATAAAAGTTGACCGAAGCTAGTCAAATCGCATATCAACGTAAAGCGCTCGAGCTCCAGAGCACGAATCCGACAACAAAAGGTTTCAAAAGTTTAAACAGAGAGCTACAGTAACCAAAACGCGTCGAAAACTGAAAAGGACACGCTTGCTTCGGGCTTAATAACTCGCTTGTCTGACGTCGCAGGGTTGAGTTCGACACATCGACGGGTAGCCCTCGAACTACTCTCGCGAACTGTGACGTCGAAATAATAACAAGTTTTAAAAATTGCGCGCTACCGTATCCCGAAGTAATGTCCGCGAAAAGTCAAAACTTCATCGAACTTAGTCGAATCGCATATCAAAATGAACCGCTCGACCTCCTGAGCAAGAATCCGACAACAAACAGTTTCAAAAGGTCAATGAGAGGGCTACAGTAACCAAAACGCGATGAAAACTGCCGACTTTGGTTTGTTATATCTTGGCACTCGTGCGTTGCAGAGGAGCGATCTTGACATCGCTGAAGAGCTCACTGCAAGTCAGCATCAAATCACGCTCACAATTAACCTGTAGTTTTGCGTTAGATTCCAGTGTCTTTTTTTAAATTTAGTCTGAAAAGATGATTTTCTTGGTGTAAAGAATTAAACCCGAGCGATACCAATGTTGCGTAGCAAGACCACTCCAAAAAGTGTAGTCGCGAGGAGAGTCAAAGACGCTGCACGAAACCGGAAAGGGCCTTGCTACAATCTCAGTAAAAAGTCAAAGCTCAAAATCACTCCGCTTTTTAAAAGAGACTTGTTAACATTACGCAAACACGCACCACAGGAAACGCCTTTCTCGAGATTCGAACACTAAAATCGCTGTAACTCGCTCAATTTGCGTCGTAGAGAGACGATCTCAAGCTCAGTGGATAGCTCACGACTCACGGATTATTTACGAAACTTGAAAATTTGAATTTCGTGAGTTACAGTAACCTTAAAGTGCGAAAGCACGAAACGGTTCTAACTTGCTCGTGTTACGTCGTAGAGCAGCAATCGACACGTCAATTTTAAGCTCTCGGCGTGCTCTTTCATGTGTCAGCAAACATTTAGTAATTGACTAAAACACGCATCACAGAAACAATAATTTTGAGTTTTACTCTGGAACTTTCTGAATTGCTCATGTTGCGATTAGAGCGACCCTCGGCACGTCATTCCAAGGCTCGCTACGTACTACACGCGCCAAGTAAAATAAACTTCGTTTTGCTCCATGGACAGAAGTAGGACACGGCTTGATTGCTCATACTGCCTTCTTTTGTTCTCTGTCATATGTTTGTCAAAACTTCGACAAGTTTTTGTCACTTTTTTAAAAGCGTTGCTCGAAAGAGGGATTTTCTTGCTCTAAAAACCAAATCCCGGGCGATATCAATATTGCTAAGCAATACCCTCTTACGAAGGGGGAGCTCGTGAAGCGGAGCAATACGGGCGATGAACTCTCGCACTCTCTGCAGAAAGAACGCAACTCTATGCAATGTCAGTCAGAATACAAACTCAACTTTTTAATACCGGAGCTTGTTTGTCCAGATGTGTGCCCTATGCCCGTGACAGCCGGCCAGCCGCCCCCTAATCTCGTGGAAACAACCTACAATGACTGGTTTCTCAAGACCAAACCCGCGCGGTCGACGCCCTTTCGCTCAAGTACGGGAAAAGTGCACAACAACGACCAAGTCACGCCCAAGTGCCCAGACGGACAGTAGCGCAGCTGGGGAGAGATGTATGCACGTTCTACAATTAATCCACACCTTGAATAATACCCCATAGTAATGGGGAACGTAATTTGGCAGTGTTGAGCGCTGGGAGGAGGTAGGTAATGAGATGTGGTTTTACCTTCGTGTTCTGGCTGGGGTGTGGCTTCCTCTCATTAGCCTCCCCCTCCCCAACCCCACCCCACCGCACCAGATCACACGTCATACCGTAACGTCAAGATATCTCACTTTCCCAGGCTCGTATGTATTTATGTTGTTCTTTCAAATGCTCAGCACATTCTGAAGCCTTTCGATAATCATTGCTTTGCTTCGACGCGAGACGTTCTTCTCTGGCAAGATATACCCTTTCATAGCAGGATATGCAGAACTTTCAAACCCTAGGATACTTCTAAATGCTCCGATCGCCTACGAGCCATGGTGATTGTGATTAGGATTAGAAAATATCTTCTCACAAATATCTCATGGCTGCGCTACTGCCTGTGTTGGTTGGGCGGTTTCTGTCTACTTCAGCGAGAACGACGGCAAGCAGGGAAGCGTTGCATAGAAGCACCGGTACAGCAGCCCAGGCAAAGATGCATGCGTGTGAGCGCCAACCGGCCAGGGGGGGGGGGGGGTCGGGGGGGGGGGGGGGTATAGGACCCCTCAGGGGGGGGGGGGTCTGAGGCTTCAGGAGGGGGGGGGGGGGGGGGTCAAATGACCTAAAAATTTTGCCAAAAATACCAAAAAATAAGAAAATTTTGCAAAAATAGGCCAAAAAGTGCCAAAAATCATTTAATGTTGGTCAACAAGATTAGTAGATGGGGGCATAGCCCCTCCGGGCACTCCTCCCCTCTTTCAGAAGAATTTTGGGAGTTGAATCATGCTGTCCATTGATCAACGAGACATGTCAGTGAAGCTTAGTGGCCATTCTGATCGCTAAATTAATAGCAAATTCGGAATTGTGACCCTCCAATACCCCACATTTGACATACAACACACCTAGCTTCGGCTGAACTGACACAACCAGGTTTTCCACTTGAGGGCACATATGGTGGCAAGCAAATTCTTCAAAAATGGTCCCCACACATCTCAAAACGAAAAACCAATGTCAGATTCGTGATCAGCGTCCCCGAAAAGCCGGAATCGAGTACTTACACGGTACGTGCCCCCGACAAATCGAGCAACCAACATTTTGAATTCAAATTTGCCGCCAAAATACGCGTCGGACGAAAAAAGTGCTTAGAACAAAAACAACGTACATTTTGATGCTCTATCACGTGAAAGTCCAATTGACACCAAAATGTCTCGACTGGCCCCACTTTACACCGAAATACCGAAAATTTGTAGGAAAAATGTGAATTTCACCAAAAAATTGCCCCCGCCGAAACATGAAATTCAAAACCTATGAAGATACTTGTAAGCCTCACAAACACTGTTAATATCGTCGGAATCGATCAGCGCAGTCAACAAGCTTTGTCTAAAAACTGTGGCACCACGTTGGCATCAGCGTAAACTTGAGAGCGTGTGCGCGATAATGTGCACTGGATAGTGAAGTGCCGCTAGACATTTAGTCGACAATTTGGTGGGGTATAGCCGCAATTGGCCTTGGATTTGTTCGTGGTACCTGATCCACATTTGGATCAGAAGATTCGCCGCAGGCACACTTTGCGCTTATAATTGTGGCAACTGATCCATAAATGGATCAGAGAAATTCGCCGCAGGCACACAGTGGGATAAAAGCGTCTAAATGACACGACGCCCTATTGAAATGGGTATAAATGGGACGACGCCCTATTGAAAAGGGTATAAATGGGACGACGCCCTATTCTTTTGGGCTTAGTGCGCGATGCATCCACACAAAGTATGTTGAAATCTAAGCTGCTTGAAATTGTCGAAATTTAGAAATTCTGACGAAAACCTTAAAAAATATACCTAAATTGTTTAATTATAAAATCTAGAACTATTTGCTAAATACTTGGCAGACTACGCCCGACACAACTACGCAAAGACATTTGTAAATTTAAGCTATTTGAAATTGTCGAAATTTAAGGATCTTAACAAAAATATCCCAAATTTCGTTAATTATAAAATCAGAAACTATTTGTTAAATACTTGACAGAGTATGCCCAATGCATCAACGCAAAGACATTGTGAAATTTAAGCTGTTTGAAATTGTCATAATTTGGGAATATTGACAAAAACCTTGAAAATGTCCTAAAATTCGCTAATTGTAAAACTTAGAACGAGTTGCTAAATACTTGGCAGCCTATGCCCGACACAACCATGCAAAGTAATTATAAAATTTAAGCTGTTTGAAATTGTAAAAAATTGGGAATTTTGACAATACCCTTGAAAATATTCCTAATTTCGTTAATTATAAAATCTGAAACTATTTGATAAATACTTGACAGACTATGCTCGACACATCCGTGAAAAGAAAATTTGAAATTTAAGCTGTTTGAAATTGTCGAAATGTGTGGATTTTAACAAAATCCTTAAAAATATCCTTAATTTTGTTAATTATAAAATCTGAAACTATTTGATAAATACTTGGCAGACTATGCTTGACACATCCGGGAAAAGAAATTTTGAAATTTAAGCTGTTTGAAATTGTCGAAATTTGTGGATTTTGACAAAATATTTAAAAATATCTAAAATTTCGTTAATTATATACGCTGAAACTATTTGCTAAATACTTGGCAGACTATGCTCGATACATCCGAGCAAAGAAATTTTGAAATTTAAGCTGTTTGAATTTGTCGAAATTTGGGAATTTTGACAAAAACCTTGAAAATATCCCTAATTTCGTGAATTCCAAAATCCGAAACTATGTTACAAATTCATCGCGTCTTATGCCCTTTCCATTTCAGCAAAAACTTTCTCGATACGACCTGTAAATAGAAGTGTCATTTTTGACATTTTCATATTTTAATTGTAAATATCTCGAAATAGCAAAATTAGCAACAGAAACGGACAACGGCACGTTACTCAGCGCGTTCGACTCCATCGGGTGGCACTAACCGTCATGTCTAGTTTTGTGACACACACACACAGACGAACAGACAATAGCGTGAAACAAGTCTCTTTTAAAAAGCGGAGTGGTTTTGAGCTTTAAATTTT